>JARHVA010004195.1:1395000-1507500 GCA_037957365.1 Torreya grandis
GACATATTTGAGGACCTAATATCTCCTTACACCTCCGTGACAAGATTCATGATCTAACTCTGAGTGGAAGTGTCCATTTTCTACTATTCTCTCTCCTCAAATAAGACTTAATTAGGCTTCCTTGCCTATAAACTGAGTTTTGGCCCAAAATCACTCCCACACATGTGAAAATTCCAATAATTTTTTTATTTAATTTTTCTATTATAATACCATTATCCATATCAATTTTAATCTCTTTATACCCTATATGGATTAGTGAGCCATGGGATGGTTAAAAACCCTAGTCTAGGTGCTTGTATATGCATGAAAAATAGTTTGAGTGTTTTTCCAAAGATATTTCCAAGTTTTTATCCTTGAAAAAATTTCATTGAGTTATGAAACAAATTATTAAAAATCAATCTTATGATTATATATCTTTTGATGAACTTTATAGGCCTGTATATATGCCTTTTAGCTTGCAAAACTGAGTTTTCTTCACATTTTGACTAAGTTGCCAACTTGTATAGATAATATAACTCTTTAAGAGGAATAAATAGGTTTTTTAAAGTTTTTTTAACATTTATTAAGTCTCAATATATCTATATACATGATTTATGATCGAATCCATACCTTGATCCTTCACAAAGACACTTACAACCACGTGTTTTAGACTATTTCATACACTTTTACTTGAAAATGTACCATCAAATACCATGATAAAATTATCATGAGACCTATATAGGTTATAAATTTTGTTTTTAGGTTAAATATTTCCATTTTTATCACTTAAACAATCAATTTCCTCAATTGGATCCTTTAGGAAGGTTTAACAAGGGTTTAAAGAGCTTACCATCTTAACGATGGTTCATAAAGCATAGGGGACTAATCCAAGAAATAATTTCAAGGATTATAATTATGTATATCCCTAAAAAATACCATATGGGATTAATTTTACATCTAGACTAGAATGAAATATTTGAGCATTAGAAGATGAACTTTGACTAGTAAACTATGCATTCTATGAGATTGAGAGAGAAACATACTTGAAAGTGAAATTTTTAAGTCTAATTATGAGTGTTAATACCTAAATTATGTATGAAACATATATATCGACCATATACAATTATTTTATCATCATTTTTGTCCTAAATAATATTTGAAACATCTTTGACTGAGATTGAGGGTTTTTGAGCTTGACCCTAACAGTCTTGTTTTGAAATCCTTGTGCTTTAACAAGGACATGAATAATATTATAAACATTTTTTAGTATCATATAAATCCTATATAAACTCAATATTCCAAATTTAAAACAAAAATTTCACATTTCTACCTCATTATGCTAAGACTACCCTTGACTATAGGTGCATATTAGGCCCTTCTTGACTGCAACTTTGAAATGATCCTCTTATAATGGAATTTTATCACCTTGGTGGTAAAAAAAAAACTATAATTTTACACAAATTAATTTTCTTCATGGTTCATCCTTATATAAAAATGACAACTTTCCTACAAGAAGACATACATGTTTGTGTATGCGAAATAGGCTTGCTCTACAATTTTGATATTAAACCTCTTAAATATACTTTAATTAACATTTAAATTATATTTTAATAAAATTTTAGAGATCCTTCATGGCCTCCTTAACTTATATAATCTCTAAAATCAATTTCAAACCTTGAACAATTCATATCAATCTCTCACATACATCTTTAGGGAATTCTATCATGCCTTTATACTTCATCAGTTGATATGAAGATGAACCTTTGGATTGGGTTTAGAGTATATGAAAATAATTAAAAATTTAATTATCATAAATGAAAAATCCTCTATTAAATTCCCCATATCTTTTCCAAATGAATGAGACTCAAGGACTACTTGACATGTAACTTTCCTTTACTTTTACTCATAGGCCTTTAGGTGGCTATAGTGTTCAAAGTGAATTTGATTCAAGTTAAATTGATCATTTTTAGGTATAAATAATATTAAATTACTTCATATAGTCATATACTCACTCAGGCTCTCAAAATTATGTACACATTCACTCTCATTCTCTTAACAAGCCTTATTATGTCATCATTACTCATAATACATTATAAGTGATGAACTAAGAATCCTTGTGTGTTAAGATTTAAAAATTAGACTTCCTTTTTTAGGTCATTGGAACTCTGTATTTTTAAACTCATTGGAATCCCTCTCACACTTAAACTTATCTTAGAAACATGCAAACTCTATTATCTTTATGCATATGCTTCTTTATAAGCCTACAAAGACTTGGTTGTAGATGGAATTTTTGAGCTCAAGTTCAAATCATATGTCAAGCATAGGTTCATAATTCATTTTCAATGACTTTAATACACTAAAATTATCATCTCCAATTCAAATCTTTTTAAAATTTCCCAAACTTTAATATTGACATGAAATAGTCTTCATTAAGACTATAGATAATTATTTGGTCCTTTGTGCCTATTTACAAATAGAGGAAAATATGATGAGGTTAACCAAATGAAAAATATGCATTAATAATCTCATTAATCATGAATCACATTTCATTATCTTTTATTATAATCAAATTAATATGAAAATTATTTATTATCATGAAACCAAAAAATTATATTTACCTTAAACAGTGCTAAACAAGCTTAAATAATGCTAAAGTGTGCTTCAAGGACCTCATTTTTTACCCTACTTAATACATTGGTGACATGTTGGACCATGAGTTAAAGTTTTTTAAAACATTATCATATTATCATACCTCTAATGGTCTTATATCACCTTGAATATCCATTTGACACCTTGAGTGTTTCTTCCTTAGGTGCACACAATCCATCTAAATTTACACAGTCTATTTGAAGGAAAAATGAATTAAGGTGTGTGCCCTCTTAAATATTTAGAATGTTTGTATAACCTTGGTAATATGAGAGATTACACAAGATCATGATTCAAATTATACATATACATTCTCAATGCATGAAATTATTTCACACATGACCTATCTCATCATGACCTCAAAATAGGTTATGTCATTGTCTACAACCTTGTTATAATCTGTACTCTTGGCCCAAATCTAATACATATTCACTTTCTTGGATTTTTTTTTTGATAATATATCACAATCATCATGATTATTCTTACTTTTTACTTCCACTAATTTATCAACATCCCATTCTACATCATAAAACATGTCCCTTTCTCATCTCTTCATGTAATAGCCCTGAGTTATGGCATTTAGGCATATAAGTCCTAATCTGGTCTTTTATTCTCATAAGTAACATTATTAATCTTGGAAATTCATAAATATTTATATGAAACTAACTCATTATATTCCATTAAAAACTCATTATATTCATGACCTCTCTATTCATTCTTTATTTACCATGTTGTTATTCACCTTGTTCATTGAAGTCCATTGGGAATAATTAATGTAGTTAGACCTATAGTTAGACCTATGAGTTATCTCTTGATTCTCCAAAGATAATGGTATCTTAAATGTCATTTGAAATATATTATTAGTATTAAAAAAAAAAATCTCCATTTAGGTACCTTCTAAGATCATTTGCTCACCTCTTTAAGACCTTTTTATATCAAGAACTCATGATTTTATGACTACATGCTAAAAGACCCTCTCACTATGGGATATCTCAAGGAATCCATCTTTAAATATGGAGGCATATGATATTTTATAATATAATATATTTATCATGATTGAGATAAAAATTTAATACCCTTTGAATATGAATACGTTCAGTTACCAAACCTTCTACATTCTTCCTAGCTATTCTACATTCTCAATCAACATAGGCAACCAGTTTTATGCCAAAAGACTATTATAAAAATAAGGTACCTAATGAACATAAAATATAAGAGGTATTATTTAATAATTAAATCACCCCACCATAATCATTTTCCTCCATCAAGTTTATAAGTGAACAAATAGAGGCAAACATAGACCCTATCTAGATGAATAAGACATAGTGACCCCCTTACATTCTTAATAATTGTTCATAAAGATGGGGAAATTAATCTGATAACCAATGACAAATAATTAAATATAATTAGTTTCCCTATAATTTCACAATAAATTTTTACCTGACCTTCTCTCTCTTGGCCTTACTAAGTAAAAATAGTTGACCTTTCTTCATCTACCAAAGAAGCTAATAGCAGAGATGAATGGATTTTCTTAATTTTAACACTTAAAACCCCTTAAAAACCATGTATTTTACCTTGAATAGGATAAATTAATTCCTTAATATTATTTAAATTCAATTTCACCTTGAAATATTATATGAAAAGCTTCAATAGAGCCCATTTTAGCACTAAAATTGTCATAATCACTTAAAAAACCTAATGGAAATGATGCAAAAGGTGTTCATAATAAATTTACATGTCTAAAAATATGTATCATAATTTATTTCAACCTTATTATGGTAATTTACTTCAATTTCCTATAAAAACATTCTCTAGAAGCCATTAAATGATCCAAAATGTAACCAACTTGGTTATGATGTTAGTCAAGAACATCACCAACTGGTTTGATCACTTCTAGAGCATGACATGACCTTTAAATGTGATATGAGACATTTAAAAAAATTAGAGGTGCAATCATTTATGGGGAGATAAATAAATGAGCCCATATATTCAAAATTCAATTTCAATCCTTTCAAAATCTTAATCAATTATCAGAAGCATTTCATGAAGCATACATATCATTCATAATAAAGAACAAGAGAGACAATGCAAGATCAAGAACATAACACATGACATATGTGGGAAACCCTCTTAGGGGAGAAAACCTATTGGAACCTACAATTGGACTTTTGTCTTACAATAACAAGAACCAATTTAGACTAGCTACAACTGATCAAAGAACTACTATCCCATATTTAGTGAGACTATAATCCCACAAGGTGCTACCACACCTTTCTAGATGAGCAACCATAATGACTATATTTTATCAAGTTTCACCTTTAAATGAGGCTAAAACCCCCTATATTTTGATCATCCAAAATGACACCTATGAATAGAACATATCTTAAACATTGATTGCCTACCAATCTAATGTAGATACAAAGTATATCAGCTCTCTTCAACTCTTCACACTCAATGAATCCAAAACCACCTTTTGGATCACCCTAGACCTCTTTGCTCATATTCAACCTAAAAGATCACTATTTTTAAACCAAAAACATGACCCATAGGTCATACACATATTAATAAATCTACTCTTCTCATCAACTCATCTACTGGGTACATCCCCTCTCCTTCGCTCCACAACTCTCTCACACTCACACCTCTTTCTTATCTAGAAACCATCACATTTGGTTTCATTATTTATAGAGCATTCATGATCATCACCATCTTGGATAGGTAATAAGCATACCTTATCCCTTGAGTCATCTATCACATCAAGACACATCTCAATACCATCCATATAGGTTTGCCATATCACCCATGGGTCACCCTTAAGCATCAACATCTTTCAATTAAGCCTTAAAAGCCCTTATAGGTCTCATAGATACTTATACACACATTTATCACTTAATTGAGAAAAAAATAACATAATACAAATTTAAATTTCATATTTACACCACATGATCCTTTTAACATCCTCAAATGATCACAATCATTTCTACTCACCTCTATGTATGCTCAGTCAACTCAAACAATGACCTTGTACATAGGAACACCATGAATGAACACAAAGTTAACTTTTTAAGCATTGTTCATACTCATGATATATTTATCACACATAAAAAAATACATATATATGATCCTCATGGAGTCTAAAATACTATCTAATAGCTAATCCATCATGAAAAATTGAAACAACATCAACACAAGCTCAATTATCCTTCTCAGGTTACTTACAGTCCATGGTCAAACACATAGTCAACTTTGGAGCACAAAATATTTGACTATACAAAAAATCATACCATATAAATAGGTTTAATATATTTACCATGGATTATTATAAAAAAAGTCTTTTTACATCATTAAAAAATTCATCTTGAATAAAAACATATAGCCAAAATATACAGCATTAGTTTTTCCCTTTATAAATTTAAATATTCAAATTCAAATGCTCATAATTAAACATCGATATTTTTATCATCTCATGCTCTCAATTATTAGATTGAACATGCACCATCAATATTATTATAATAATCTCAGTCATTAATTATGTTAAACTTTCAATAGGTTGACCACTTTGACTATACTCATGTTGATGATCTTAATCTCATGATTAAATGTGAACAGTTAGATCCTTATCCTTTACCTTTGCTTAGAGTTAAACCTCAAAAACTTATTACCATATCACTAATTCTTAACATCTTGGAGTAAATTCACTCCATTTATCTCCTTGAGATTTATTCAAATTTTACCTTGTGTAAAATTGACTAAGTGTGGGAACCATTTCAATATGTCTAAGATGCCAACTTTGAACCTCAATAACTTTTGTTGTGCTTAGAAACATGATCAGAAATTTGGACCATATGATCTCCTCACATATTATAATAAAAATATATATAATTTTACTCTTATATCCTTTACATTTTTAATATATAATTCCATCAATCTACTCACTCAGATTTTTCTACCACAGAGCCAATTATGCCTAGAACAACCTAGAAGGCCAACTTTGCATATTTATATATTTTGAGCACTTCATCACATGACCTAAAACTTAGTTAATAAAAAATAGGTACAAAACCAAAAACACCCATATTATCAAATAATTTTTAAACTACCACATGTGTGAAATATAACACCATCAAAATGCCTACTTATCTTTTCTTGCCACATTGCAAATTTGGTTGTATGGGAAAACACTGTCAAACTTCATGGGAGCCCAACTTTTCACTTTCATATATTGTGTTTCACTTCATCTCATGACCTGAAATTTAGTTCATATCAACTAGGAATAAATTTTATCACAACAATATGACCAACTCCCCCTAACTCATCCACATGTTGTAATGGTGATGTCAACAAACTACCTACTCAAATTTTCTGCCACTAAACCCAAAATGTCTATATGAAAACAATGATCAACCAGATGAAATCCACTCATGAACATAAGAACTCAAATCATTCTTGAATTTTTATAGGACCCATTTCAAATCCTTAAATCACTATACTCATCCCTAAACATATCTAACCATGCCAAAACTAAAGATCAACCAAGCCTCCTTCAAGTATAATAGGATAAGTACATTGCACACTTTATCATTGTCACTCAGAATATCAAGTCACTTTATCCACTCACCTATAAAACTTCATGACATCACCATGAAATCATTGACAAATATCCAACAAAAAATAACTTAGACTCCTTTCATCACTTGAAACTCACTGAAACAAGTCATGGAGTGACTAGACATGCACATAGCTATGATGAGCAAAACCTTAAACTTATCAAATTTACCTTAAAATATGATAACCAAGGTTTCAAGTGACCATTCCAAGGACTTAAAAAGACAAACATGATGATCAATAGGGTAAACAATCATGATGAGCAAACTTTTAAATTATAGGAGTGATAGTTTGCCTTAGGAGGCCAATGTCAACATTTTGGTGACTCAGCTGGGAAGCATGGTTGTTATGCTTATGAAATATTAACTTTTCATCTATTTTGTATCATGAAATATCTCTTACACTCTAAAATAAACATGATCATACCTTGACAAATTATTACAACTCTTGATTCAATACAAGATAACTATTTTCCTTCTAAAAATACGGAAAGGAAGACACAAAAAATAAGGGAAACTAACAAGACACAAGTGATAGCTAAGAACTTATTTAAAATTAAACATAAGTAACCTAATGTTTTTAAAAACACTTGGAAGAGAACAAAACAAACTATATACAAAATGACTTATCTCTTAGTAAAAAAAATTTAGATGTATTCCATTGACTGGGATTCAGAGCTCTTCACCATCCATCTTGGTAAATTGGAAGGAGTTGTGGGACTTACAGTTGGAGATTATGTGAGGACCACTCCAAAGTGAGTCAAACTTGGTGTGCTTTCTTTGGTTAGCTTTGTACTCATCCCACTTGAGAACCAATCCACCTTCTTTAAAACTTTTTGAAGATGCTCCTTTATAAAATGTCCTATTCACTTTTGCTTGATGCATCTCCATGGCCAATATGGACTAATTTTTGACTTCATCCAACTCCATAATCTCAACATATATCACCTCTATAGGTTCATTCTCCAACTACTCTATTTGATGCATTAGTTCCAAATTATGGAGCTCAAGTGAGATTGGTAACACTGATTCTCTTCCATATAAAAGCTTATATGGTGAATTGGCTATAGATATTATGAATGTGGTTATATCATCCCATAGAGCTGACTTAATCTTCAAATTTCGTGTCCTCTAATTATCCTCAATGGTTCTTCATATGATCTTTAATAGGTTATTGTTGGTAGACTCAGTAAGGTCATTGCCTTATGGGTAATAATTTGATAAAGTGCTTAGGTATACACCATTTTGAATAGCTAATTTATTGATCTTATTTCTCACAAATTCTATGGCATTGTCTAAAATGATAGTGGAGGGAACACCAAACCTTGTAAGTAAAACTTTATATAAATCTAACACACTAGATTCATTTTCTTCCTTCAAATCCACTACCTTCATCCATTTGGTGAAGTAATCTATGGTAGTAAGGATCCACTTGTGTCCCAAGATTGAATATGGATTAATGAGTCCAATGAAATCCAAACCCCATTGGACAAAGGGTTGATCCATTGAAATAAGTTTAAGATGTAAGGTAAAAAGTCTTTATTTTCCTATAAACATTTCACATTTATTTCACTTTCTTACCCAATCATGAAAATCTCTAAAAAAATTTGGCCAATAATACCCACCCCTCATGATATTAATGGTTATTATCCTTTTTGATAATTGACATCCACCTTTTCTATCATGGAATTCCTCAAGCATTCTTTGAACCTGGCTCAGATCTATGTACCTCAACAACATTCCATTGATATCCTTCTTGAAAATCACTCCTTCAATAAGGAGAAAAGGCATGGAATATAATATAAAATACTTTATCCTTGATTCACTTAAGTTTGGAGGATAAATACTATCTTTAAGGTACCTTAACATGTCTTGTTACGAACTTGATTATGATGTATAATCAGCCACAATTTCTTCATCATTCAGGACTAGAACTATCTCTTTATTCTCATGAAAGTCTTGGGCTAGGTGTTCACACAATCCTTTGCCTCTAATAAGATTAGTCATGTTTATCTCAACATCATACTCCATTACTCTTGCTATCCAACCTACCCTTTTCTCACTTATGTCCTTGTTCAACAAGAACTCCTTGATGCTAGGATGAGAAACCATTATATAGATTTTATTTTTAGATAACAAGTATCTAAATTTCTTGATACATCTCATTATTGAAGTACATGTTTCTCTACATAGGTGTACCTTGTCTCATATTCCTCCAAGCCTTGACTAAAAAATGTTATAGGTTGATCTAAGGCTTATTGATTATATTTCATTAGTATACATAAAATTGTGTCCACATTAACATATTCATACAAGATAAAATATTTTGGAAAATCATGATTAATGAGAGTAGGAGCACTATTTATTACTTATTTGATCTCTTCAAAAATATTCATGTGCTCCCTGGTCCAAGTCAAGCTCTATTTTTTCTTAAGCATAGATTTAAGTGGATCGGACAAAGTTTAAAAATTAGATATGTATCTTATTATGCAATTTATTTTGCCAATAAAACTTGGTAATGCCTTCTTATGCTTAGGCAAGGATAATGTAAAAATATAATCTATCCTTTCAGGATCAATGCTCAAACCATGTTTAGAAATAACATGTCCAAGTAGCTTACCTTCATGTATTGAAAACACACATTTATTTAGGTTAAGTGACACCCCATATTATCTACATCCCTCCAACACCTCCTTGAGATGAAGTATGTGTTCACTTGCATTCTTTGAAAATATAGTTACTTCATATAAATATACAAGAACAAACCTATTGATTAGACCTTGAAATTCCATATCCATGGCTCTTTGGAATTTTTATCCAACATTATACAATTTGAATGGCATTTTCTTGTAATCAAAAGTGTGCCACTTGGTAGTGAAGGTTGTAATTATTATTTCATTTTCTGATCTAAATTGGCCAAAACTCTACTCTCCTTCTTAGTTGCTTTTGTAGACAACTTGAGGGTTAAAATATATTTAATAAGCATGTAATGTTGTCCTAGTATTTCCAAATAATTCAACATACTCATGTTGATATTTTCCTTCTTCATGTGGTCAAAAATACTGAAAGGAGATCCACTCATATTTGGTTGCACCCTTGAAGCAACTAGATGATCTTGTGCTTGAGGTACTTCATGAGTTTTTTAAACCTCCAGATTCTAATTTTTTTGAGGTGATGGGATAAAAAATTGATTATTAGTACCTTTAGGAACAATAATATCAATTTTTTTAACATGACCCACCTATTTAATCTCATTAATGGCCATTTTCTTATCTCTAGTGATGGTTGAAACTACATTGGTTGAAGTACTCGAGTCACCAACCTAATTAAAAGCCACATGATCATCAATTTACTAGTTTATAAATGTTGAATAAGGTTGAATTTTTTCATGATGAACTTTGCCTTGTTGTATCATATCCTCATTGTGTTAACATTGTTGAAGATAAGCTTCTTCTTGGGTCATTTAAGGAACCACCATAGTTTTAGATACCAAAGCTTGATTCTGAATGCCATTTGAATTAGGTGATTGCCAACCTAATTCTTGCATCAAATATTTTTGTGTTGATATAGGTATAATGGCTTTAGATTAATAAGGAACATTTGTGTTGGTAGAAGAATGTGGATTATAAAGCTGCACAAAATATTTATTTAATATTCATGTGTTGCGCACTAATTTTATTATTGTATAGCCTATTTTTTCTTATTTTCATGAGTTTTAATAATATATAATATGAGGAGCCTTTTATTTTGGCACCAAGTATGAGAATAAGATAAACAATCATAGACTAGAAATGTTTATACATACTTTTATTTGTAAGAAGAAGGGGGTTATGTTTTTAGAAGAGATCAATAGATATTATCTGGTTGTGGTTACCTATATTATTTATTGTTATGTTCCTTACATATGCTTTCATGTGTAATTTTTTTGTTTAAATTCTATCTAAACTATTTTGAATGCATTGTTTCAGTTTATACTATACCTGGTTGTTCTTAAAATGTCTCAATAATGTAGAATAATTAATGCATCTTACATTTCTATCATCCAATTTCCTATATTTTATGATAAAATTTTCTTTTCACATGAATTATCTAATAGCTATCCTCATCCTTAGCATGTTCTAATAGTTCAGGAACCTATGCTAATAATTTAGATCAACTGCAGTATAAGGCTTAGCTTGTGTGATGGTTCATTAAGCTTAATATGAAGGTCTTTGCTCTTTCAAGCCTTGATAAGGAAGTCTATTTTCTCTAAGAGGATGATAGGTGGGATGCTTAGGTTCTTGGTAATGCCTATTATCTTAGTAGTATTGACTTTTTAACTAAACTATTTCATTTACAAAGGACTAAAACATTCCCTTTAGCTCTCCAATCTCACTAGATTGACTAGGAAGGGTTGTAATTTATGCTTGGGGAGCTAGTATTAGAGCCATTGATGGATATTAAGGGGATGGAATTGGCTAAATTTCTATAAAAATGGGTATAGGAGGTCCAGATACCAACTTTTTGGCCTGAATCAAATTGTTTTTTCTCTAATGGACACTTGATATGCATCTAGAAGCATAGTGCCACCCATAAATTGAATCATGGTAGAGATATCATAATTTAAAGATTGTAGGAAATACAAAAAGGCACACCTAGGAGATGGCCTAATCATGAGAGGTATCCTATTCCATGTCTTTTGAAACCTAAGGTTAAAATTAGTCATGAACTAATGGGGATCCCTATTAATGGTTGCAAGATGCTCAATTAGGGATAAGTGATCTAATTTATCCTCAAAATATCTACCAAAGTTTGCACCTAAGTCATTCCAAGAAGTAACATATTTAAAATGAATTTTTATATACCACTAAAAATTTTTTCCTTTTAAGTATGTAATAACCAAAAAGATAACAATGTTCTCTTTGACAACATTATGAATATAATATAGGTTGGCTACATCTTTAATATGATCAATAGGTGTGGTTTGGTCTTCTCCTGAGAAATAAGGTATGATTTTAAGATTTGAATCTAGGATATCATCATATTGATCTATATTTAGAGGGATTCATATATTAAAAGAGACAAACACATGGTTCCTAAAAACAACCATTTGTATAGTAGGGATTGAATTTTCTTACACAATGGGTTGATTTGAGGATTAAAATAATCTATTAGGATAAGGATTTTTTCTTATAAACCTTTTTATTTTATTAGAATGTGAAGGTAAATTATTAAATTACAAATAAATATCTTTGCTTGAAGATCTTGTAGTAACCTTTGGCATGTAACTTTTGTTAGTCTATTGCTAAGAATCCTGCAACTTCAAAGAATCTTCTGATTCAAGGATGATGAATGTCCTTTACTACTAAAAATGTCTTTCTCTAACTCCAAAATTTGGTTATGCCAAGGAATATAGGTCCAACTAGGCATTCCAAAAATTATTGTCAATCAGGAGTGCAACCCTTGTGAGAAAGTGTGCCTCTTCCCACTCTTGCTGAAATAGTGGAATCTCTCTTAATTGTGAGTGAATTTACGTTGGATGTAATCTATAGATAGAGGGTTGTATCCCTTTATGTACTTACTTAATATGATTTAAATCCTACTAAATATTGATTTTTTTACTAAGGTAAAGGGTGAAGGGATGATTCTATAACTAAAACTAACATGAAAACTTGAAATAAAGGTGATATACCAATGTTTATGACCACTTATGTCTATAATTAACACTCTTAAAAATCAAAGCGTCCTACACAATTTCACTTCACTGAAAGTCTATGGATTCTATAATAGTGTTTCACATAAAGGCCTAAATAACACTCACTCTTAGCATAAAAAGAATGAAAGTTTGTTGAGTTCACTTCCAAGTTTGGAATGAGATTGAACCTAGGAAATTAATATGACCTATAGAAACTCAAATACATTATAAAAAGGTACAAAAACTAGACATTAACATATGGAAAGTACTGATTCACTAAGTTATGTTAACGGATTTCACACATACACTTCACACAATAACCTAAAAATGGAGGAAACTAGCTTCTTCTTACTTCAAAAAGTGTAGTACAAAATTTTGGTAGCCTTTTAGCATATCCAAAGCATAAAAGTGATATGTTAATGTTGTAAAAGATATTACAAATATAATAAAGGTAGGAGAGGGGATACCTAGTAACCCCAAAATAGGGGTAACTCACTTTATCCTCACACCCTTCAAAGCCTATGTAGTAGTTCCTATATTTTATATCCTCTTTCCAAACAAGAATGGCATAGATGGTAGATTTGAACTTGCTTGGTAAGCTTGAAGAATTCTTGAGCATAGATTAGTGAAGTTTGACCACTTGAAGTGCCTATATCTTTGCTTGTAGACCCTATATACTAGTTTTCATGTCTTCCTTGATGAATAAGTCTTCTTACATGAAAATAGGTATTCAAGTCCTCATTAACTCTTAAATTGAATACTTTTCCCCATCTATTTATGATTCCTCTTAACTTTTCTAGGGATGTTAGAAGGCTCTTTGAGTCTCTTTGACTTTTCAACTTAACTTGGCATAGGAGACGGAGAATGTCTTCCTAAGTTTGTTGGAGTCTCCTTAAACCATTTGAATCATTCTTGAAACCAACCTCTGACCTTTTATTGCTTGACTTGGTATAGGAGACAAGGAGAAACCTTGATAAATCTTGTTGAAGAGTTTTATGCATGGATTTGGTGGTTTATTACTTGAACTCCTCCATCATGGCATAGAAAGGTGAAAACTTAGTTTTGAATTTAATAAATAAATTTACCTCCATGGATGACCTTTCAACATCATATAATACCTGAAACATGTCACTTAAATTCATTAAATAGTCCAAAAGATCTAGTTTTGTACCTTTATCTTGCATTTATCTTAATTCCTTATAGTCCTCAAAATAGGTAAACCTCCTTATATGGAATAATGTAATTAGGATAATAGATAAGTAAATACATTTGAGGACCTAGTATCCCCTTATATCTCCATGCCAAGTTTCAAGACCTAAATCTGAGCGGAAGTGTCCTTTTTCACTATTCTCTCTCCTCAAATAAGCCTCAATTAGGCCTCCTTGCCTTAAAATTGAGTTTTAGCCCAAAATCACCCCAAACCATGTGAAAATTATAATAAGTGTTTTATTCACTTTCCCCATGCTAATATAATGCTCCATATCAATTTCAACTCCTGAGACCTTGTTTGGATGGGTGAACCATGAAATGGTCAAAAACCCTTGTATAGGCATGATAAATAGTTTGAGTGTTTTTACAATAAATTTTCAATTTTTCATGATTTAAATAGGTTAATTGAGGTCTTAAACACATTATTATAATTCAATATTTTTATGATAAATATTTTTATGAAATTTATAGGCCTACATATATGCCTTTTAGCTTGCAAAATTGAGTTTTCTTCACATTTTGACCAAGTTTCCAACATGTAGAGATAATATAACTATTTAAGAGAAATTAATAATATTTTTAATGGTTTATAACATAAATTAAGTCTCAAATACCTATATACCTAATTTGGGTGCCAATACATCCCTTGATCCTTCACAAAGACACCTACAACCATGTTTTTCAATATATTTTGTACACATTAACCTACAAATGTACCATCAAGTACCATGTTCATATTATAATGAGACATTTATAGGTCATAAAGGTTTTTTTGAGGTTTAATCATTCCATTTTTAGCACTTAAACAATCAATTTCCTCAATCGGGTCCTTTAGAAGGGTTTAAGGAGCTTACCATCTTAATAATGGTTCATAAAAAACAAAAGACTAATCCAAAAAATAATACAAATAATTGGGAGTAGGTATACCCCTAAAATATCCCATATGGGATTGAGTTTCTATTTATAATTTCATGAAATATCTAAGCATTAGAAAATGACCACTAATTGGCAAACTATGCATTTTTTGAGGTTGAGAAAGAAACATGCTTGAAAGTGCAATTTTTGAGTTTGATTATGAGTGTTAATACCTCAATAATGTATTAAAAATATCTATTTACCATCTATAATGAATCTTATAATTATTTTTATCCTTGAGAATTTTTTCAACAACTTTGATTGAGATTGAGGGTTTATGAGCAAACTGGTCATCTTGACCCTAAAAATCCTATTTTGACCTCTTTTTGATTTACCAAGGATGTATATCATATTATAAACCTTATTTACTATCCTTAAAATCATATATAAACTCCATATTCTAAATTTAAAACAAAAATTTCACATTTCTACCTCATTATGCCAAGATTGCCCTTAACTATAAGAGCATACTAGGCCCTTCTTGATTGCAAAATGACCCTATTCTACTAGAATTTTAGCACCTTGGTGTTCAAAAATTTTTTTAAGGGTTAAATAAATTTTATTATCATACTTTTACCCACCTTAATTGTCTTCATGGTTCATCCTTATACCAAAATGACACCTTTCCAACAAGAAGACATACAGGTCTGTGTATGCATACTAGGCCTACTCTAAAATTTTGATATTGAACCTCTTAAATATACTTTACTTAACATTGAAATTATATTTTAAGAAATTTTTAAATATACTTTATTTCCTCCTTAACTTATATAATCTCTCAAATCAATGTCAATCCTTGAACAACCAATATCAATCTCTCACATACACCTTTAGGGAATTCTGAGCCCTACCTCTACACTTCATCAATTGGTATGAATATGAACCTATAGATTGGGTTTATATTATATTAAAAACATTAAAAATGTCCTTATAATCAATTAAAAATATTGTATTACAATCCCCATATCCTTTCCAACTGAATGAGACTCATGGACTACTTGACATGTAACTTTGCTTTACTTTTACACATAGGCTTGTAGGTGGATATAGTGTTCAAAGTAAATTTAATTCAAGATCCACTGATACTCTTTAGGTATTAATTATATTAAATTAATTCATATATTCATATGCTTACTCAATCTCTCAAAATAATTCACGTATTCACTCTCATGTTCTTAATAGGCCTAATTATGTCATTATTGCTCATAGTATGATTATAGGTGATGAGATGAGAATCCTTGTATGTTAAGATTTAAAAATTAGCCTTACTTGTTTATTTTATTGTAAATTTATAGTTTTAAACTAATTATAATCCCTCTCACACTTAAATTTCTCTTGGAAACATGTAAACTTTGTTATCTTTATGTAAAGGCTCCTTGATAAGCTTACATAGACTTGGTTATAGATGGAAGTTTTGAGATGAAGGTCAAATCACAGGTGAATAATAGGTTCATAATTCATTTTCAAGGAAATTCATACACTAAAATTATCATCTCAAATTAAACTCTTTATTAAAGTTCTAAACCTTCAATATTGACATGAAATAGTCATCATGAAGCCTGTAAATGATTATTTGGTCCTTTGTGCCTCTGTATAGATAAAGGAAAATATGATGGGGTTGACCAAATGATAAATATGTATTAAGACTCTCATTTATCATGAATCACTTTGAATTATATTTTAGGAGTATCAAATTAATATGAAAATACTTGATTAGCATGAGACCAAAAGTTTATCTTTACCTTAAACATTGCTAAACAACCTTAAATAATGTTAAAGTGTGCTTTAAGGGCCTCAGTTATGACCCTGCTTAATACATTAGTGGAATCTTGGACCATGAGTTCAAGTTTTTTATAAAATTATCATATTATCATCCATCCAATGGGTTTCTATCACCTTTAATATACATTTAACACCTTCAGTGTTTCTTCCTTAGGTGCACACAATCCATCTGAATTTACACAATCTATTTAAAGGCAAAATGAATTGAGGTGTGTGCCCTCTTAAATACATAGAATTTTTGTAGAATCTTGGTAACAAGAGAGAGGATGAAAGATCATGATTCAAATAAAACATCTAAATTCTCAATGATTTAAAATCTTACATCCATGACTTGCATCATAATGACCTCAAAATAGGTTATGTCATTGTCTACAACCTTGTTATAATCTACCCTCTTAGCCCAAATCTAATATCTATTCAATTTCTTGGATTTTTTGGTGATCATAGATCTCATTAATCATGATTATTCTTATATTTTACTTCCATTATCTTTTCAACATTCCATTCTACATCATCAAACATGTCCCTTTCTCATCTCTTCATGTAATAGGCCTAAGTTATGGCATTTAGGAATATAAGGCCTAATCTAGTCTTTTGTTCTCATAAGTACCATTAGTAATCTTGGAGATTCAAAAATAATTATATGAAACTTCCTCGTTCTCTTACATAAACCAATCATTATCTTCATGACCTCTATGTCTATTCTTCATTTACCATTTTGTTATTTACCTTGTTCATTGAAGTCCATGGGGAAATATTTATGCAGTTAGAGTTGTAGTTAGACCTATGAGTTATCTTTTGATTATAAAGATATAATGGTATATTAAATTTCATTTGAACTATATTATTAAGATTAAACAATATTTTATCTCCATTTATGTACCTCACCTCTTTAATACATTTTTACATCAGGAACTCATGATTTTGTGATTACACCTTGATAAAAGACCTTTACTATGGGCTATCTCAAGTAATTCATTCTTTAATATGGATGAATATGATATTTTAGAAGATAAAATATGTATCATGACTAAGATACAAATTTTATACTCTTCAATTATGAAAACATTCAGTTACCAAACTTTCTACATGCTTCCTAGCTACTCTACATTCTCAATCAACATAGGCAATTAGTTTTATGCCAAATACCATTATCAAAATAGGGTACCTAATGAACCCAAAATTAAATATCTCCTATTTTACCCTAAAATCACCCTAACATAATCATTTTCCTCCATCAAATTCAAAAGTGAATAAATAGAGGCAAACCTAGACCCTATATGGATGAATAGGATATAGTGACCCCCTTAAATTCTTAATGATTGTTCATAAATATGGGGAAATTAACATGAAACCCAATTCAAAAAACTTGAAGGTAAGTATGTTCCTTATCATTTCCCAAGATATTTTGAACTAGCCATCTCTCTTGGATGTACTAAGCAAAAACCATTGACCTTCCTTGCACTACCAAAGAAGCCGATAGGATAGATGAATGGGTTTTATTCATTTCATCACTTGAAACTCATTGAAAATAATGGATTTAACCTTGAGTAATATAAATTAAGTTTTGAAGATGCTTCAAATTCAATTTCGCCTTGAAAATTTTATGAAAATCTTCAAAAGAGCCCTTTTTAGTAATAAAATTGCCATGATCACTTAAGAAACCTGATGTAAATACTATAAAAGGTGTTAATTCTAGACACAATTGGATTTAATACCATAATTTACATTGATTCTTATGAACCATTACAAATTAAACCTAAAAATCACTAAATTTCCTAATTTCATCCATACATTATCCGTCAATGCTCAGAATCATGTTGAGGCATCCCTATTTAGGATACTATCCCATATGCAACAATAACATCTCACAAATTCACCCCCAATCACCTTGTGACCTAAAAAATGTCAATTTAGCCTATGGACCCAATAAGTGGGGAACTTGAATAAATCTTAAAGATATAAAAAACTAATCAAAATGAATTATCTAATTAAACAAGATTAAATATTTAGTTGAATTATCCATTTGTAATTAATGAATATATTAAAATGGAAATTTAAAAAATAAAAATATCAAACCTTTCCATCATTGACTTTATGAGTTGTCAAGATCTTCCAAAATATCTAACTTAGAGCCATACCTAGTAATTTAAAATCAAAATTACATAATAACTTTTAACTCAACTGGAGTTAGTCTCAACTCACCTAGGGTTTGTTTGAACCCATTCCATGTTTAAAATCAACCTTGAATCACCTTAGGTGAGAGTTAATTCTTGAGGTTATAAATATAAGGCCATGTCTATTGATTTTTAAGATATTTTGGTGCAAAGTTATTATGCACAAATTTATTCAACAAGCTCTCTTGGTGTAAAGTTATTATGCCTAAATATCTTCAAAGATTTTAATAGTGTAGTGTTATAATGCCAATTTGGAGAGAGAATATTCATGAAATTAATGCTACCATGCCCAAATCATAAGCCAAGATGCCAAAGAAAGGTGAAGCAAATAAATCTCCATTGATGAAGATTTGTTGATGCACAAGCCAAGAAATCCACTTCAACAAGCCATTTGGAGCTCCAAGGAAGGTAAAAGAGTGATTTCTTTTGTGTTATAGTTGTGTTTTCATATGTATGTTTGTTATCTAAGATCTCCCTAGTGTTTAGGCTAGAGGTGTTAGGATTTTAATGTTTTATTTTGATTTGTTTTATTGGACTAACAAATACTAACCTCCCCTCTATGTATTCCTTGTTTACATCATGACATGCCCAATGGGATCCACACCCCACAAAGTTTCTCTCAAGGCCTTTTATGACATACTCATAACAATTTTCATATCAAAATTCAAACTTGCTGATCAAAAAAGGTGAAAATTTAAAGATCAAATATGTTTTTTATGGAAATCATGAAGTTGTTATGTGCAGTTGAATTCTCACCCTCTAGAATCATGATATTGCACAATATCACTACTTTTATAATCATGATTTTGTCACTATTTCTACAATGTTGTGATAAATGTTTCTTTTTTGTGGTTGATCATCATGTTTGATTGACTATTTATGTTTACAGGGAAGACTTGAGATATTGACAATATCATAACTTTTCAATCATGATATTGATAATATCATGACTTTACAAGTCATGATACCATATAAAATTTAGTGATATTAATAAAAATTTCTTTATATTGCCTTTAACCACCATGATTTGGTACTAATAGTTTCATGTTATAGGGTAAATGGTGATTTCGCTTAAGTCATTTTCATTTTTAAAATCTTTCAACAATAAAAGCCAAGGGGCTCAAACTTCATTACATACTTTATTTTGGTGTTATAAAAATAAACTCTCACATTAGTTACGTACTCATAAGATTTTTATTTTTTTTACTTGTTTGTTGAAGTGTTTGTTTATAAAAATGAGTGTTGCATGTATGCTCCCCCCCATCCCTTCTAGGGAACTTGGGTGATAAAACACACTCAATCTATGAATTTGTCGCTTTGGTCCAAAAGCTTTAAAGGAAATTCAATAAGACCCTCCCTAAAATATGTATGATTTGGGTGACCCCAAAATGACCCTAAAGTCCTTCCACTTTTATTTATTTTCATGCATTTTGACTTGTGAGCAAGAGTTCATCACTTCCTCACAAGTTCTCTAGGGAAGTGATGACCCAAGAATTCATCTCCCAACATTATTTCAACTCCACTCCATAGTGGAGTATATAAATTGAGGATGACCCACTGGGATGCTTGTTTTGAGTAGTTAAAACAAGCTATGTTAGTAGCACTCTTCCTCAAACATAGGGACAATTAGGACATTACACTACATTGAATAAATAATAGATGTGATGGTTGTGAAAAGGATAAGACCTTTTCACAACAAGCTAATTGATGTGGATCTAAATGATGTTATTATGCCCTAGTATTTATTTCACATATGGGACCATCTAGAAATGAATGAAAATTGATAATTTAGATAAACCCCACTGGTCACAAACATACTAATGGTGTGGGGTGAGTATCCTAAAGTTACATATCACCATTCAAACTCTTGAGAGAAGAGGGGGCCTAAAAACCCTACAATTCATGCACTTTTAATTTTTAGATTAACAACTTAAAATCCTCTCAAGAGCAAGTATATATACAAAATTCAATAGTATGATGTAACCTTGTCAATTTTAGGATTTATGATATTACAATTAGGTATTTTTATCATTTTGTCATTTTTACTTACATGTTCTTGAGTCTTAAACTATGTGTTTTGCATACCACATCCAAAAATCAATCTTGTTTATACATCACTCTTTTGTTTGAAAAGGTATTATGCCATCCATTTGACATCACACCTTTGTCTTAGTCATTTATCAAACATTTTTTTGTGTTACTCATTTGAAAGGGGAATCATTACATTGCCCATTTCATTCCAAGTTTTTTGCCCCAAAATCTTGAAATAAACCATTTTCCATACCTTTATAGCATGATATCATCATTACATTACTCAAATTATTTCAAAGAATAATTTCCTTGTGTCTAAAATTTCAAAATTGAAACCATGTGTGATTTTTAGATCTATGACTAGTATTATTATGTTGTTCATCCTTGTCTAGATTGTTGTATATTTTGAGAAACATATCCTTATAAATCAAGTTTGAAATTAGCCTTGACAAGTTTAAATCCAAACATTAATTGGTTTATGCATGTGCCTTGTGTAATTTTTGGCTTAGGTGTTCACCCTTTACTTTTGGGTTTTGTAAATTAGGTTAGTTTCTTGATCAATTTAAAGACTATTCTTTGTGCCTAAATTTGGGAAGGGGTCTATATTCCAAATGCCTAAAGTTCCATGTCTTTTTCCAAATGATAAAGTTTATGTTTAAAATCTGAATGACTAGTTTGTGTTAAAGTGTTTCAAATTTGTTATATTAAATCTCTTGCCTTTTAGACCTTGTTTTATTTAAATTCTAGCTTTTGTGCCTTGTTTTCCAAAATACCTAACAACTTTTATTTCTTTAGACCTAGATTAGATTTGTTTGAAACACTTTATACCTAAGCTTGGCAATTTGATTTGTATTCATACACTTGACCCTTTTTTTGTAAGACATTTGACATTAGACATTTGATGTTAGTCTATTTTAGACCAAGTTATTTCATAAACCATTTTGGAGATAAAACTCCATTCCTTAGACCAAGTTATATTATATTTGGACAATTTATCCTTTGGACCTTGTTTTTCAGAGTTTGTAGAACTCTAGGCCTTTCTGTGAAATGTTCATCATTGATTTATATATATATATCATTACACTCATAATGGAGCCATGTAAAATATAGGTTATGATAATGTGGTCACATAAGATGACTTTGTTCAAGACCCCTATAGTGAAGATGTAGTTTGTGAAATAGATCTTTATCCTCCTTAAAATACTTAATCTAGAGAATAAATCCAAGATCTTCAAGTATAATGTTTAGTGATAACTTATATGGTTTGATTAATGTACCAATTTAACCCTTTCAATTCTAATGGTACCTGATCCCCTACCTATATCATTAACCCTCCTTTGGCTTATGCAAAAAACTAAGCTTCATAACATCTAGCTATTACCATTCAAGGCCCTTATCCCTTGGCTCATGATGGCAACCAAAATTTGCAATGCCCTACCATTACCATTATAGGCCCTTATCCTTTGGCTTGTATTAGTAACCAAGCTTCGTAACACCCTACCATTACTATACTATGCCCTCATCCTTTAGTTCATGATAGCAACCAAGCTTTGGAATTCCTTGCCATTCTAGGACCATGTCCTTTTGCTTGTGAAAACAACCGAGCTCCATAATTCCCTACCATTAAGATTTTAGGCACTTCAAGTATGGTCACTCATTATCCTAATAATGTTTCAAAAGTGCAACTAGATGAGTCAAAATTACCATCCTCGACCAGCAACTAGTCTTTATTAATCACATCTTATATGAGCCTATTTACAAAGAGACTATTACCCAACCATCAATAATTCTTCCTTCATTGTTAACTTTCCCCCAATTTATAAAATTGATGCCAATCTTCAAGCCACAATAGAGCCAATTAGTACCTCTCCAATAGAGCTAATCATTCGAAGACCAAGATGTGTTTAAAATTGATATTTTACAATTATTTGTAAACCAAGGCGAATAGAACCAATCAAACTATGATGTTTTTATTGAAACACCTATTTGAGATGAGTTAATCTATGATAAATCACCTTTTGGTAATATCCTTTTTGTCAAGGAGTCTCACTCTAACAAGTTAATCTTTTTTGAGTCACATCTTAATGATTATAACTACCTTTAGGCAAATCATTATCTTTATCATTGTCTTCTTTTTAAAGAGTCTCCCTTTGATAAGATAGTCTATGTGGAGTTTTATCTTGACCTTTTTCCCCTCATTGAGGAGTCTCACTTTGACAAACCAATCTCTATGGAACCCATTATGCCATCACATGCCATTACTTGTTCAATACCAAACATTCAATAGGACATCATTATAACAACATCCACATTCAAAGAAGAATCATAATTAGATTTAGGTTTTATATTTGAGCTGATATTAGAGTTAGAATTAGAACAAGAATCAACATCAGTATCAACATTGGATTCAAAGTCCCTTGAGTTAGACTCAACTTCAAATCAAATTACATTTGTGGTTGTTACAACATTGGTTACACATGCCTTGTAGATCAATTTGAATACATTTATGATCTTTCCATAGTTTTTAGGGATGATTACTTTAACATCAAAAAAATTCATCCTAGTATATTCTACGGATTGTGTTTCCTCTTTACATTCCATTACCATTCCACAACCATTAGCACCACTCAACATAGCCATTATATTGACATTCCACCTCCCACAAGTGTTGATTGGGACTGAAAAAAACATACCTTATTAAACTACATCCATGGTGATATATCAATTGTATAATATTAGGGGGACCAAGAACACATTCATGTAGAATAAGAACAATCTCCTAGTGAAACCTTTTTAGCACTGCTACAGGAAAATCAAAGTCCAAACTTAACATCTTCTACTAAAAACTTGTTTGAGGTGCTAGAAGACAATCAAAATCAAAAGTCAAGACTCCTTAGTGAAACCTTTTCAAAGTAACTATGCGATAATCAAGATAAATTTACTATTGAAAACCTCTTTGACGCACCAATCATTGAGCACAATAGTTCTTCAATTTTTGATGAAGAGATTATCAAAACTAACACCAATACAACTTCCAATCTATAACATAATCAAATGGTATCTACTCTCAGGCTCAAATAATAGAAAAATTTGATGGTCTGATTAAGAGCATATTTATAAGTCTTCAACCCCACCACAAATAAATTTATGTCTAATCTAGAATCAACAACATTATGTGTGCCTAAAAATATTGATCTTCATTTGTTGCCTTTTCATTATGCATTATATTATCATCCACCTTTACATTTCCAAATCATATCTAGCATCCAATATTTATCTATATTTACCATCCATATCCATACTTTCCTTTGTAATGGTTATGAAGACATCTTGTCTCAAAGTTTGGAGGTAATAGAATCAATGACCAATGAATATCACAACAACATTCTTAGAGACCAAATCTATAGCAAGTTCTTGATAAAGCAACTATTCAAAAGTGGTGTGGGATAGAAATTTACATGATTGACTATTATGGTTGTATCATTTGTTGATCAAGATGTTCATCTCCACATCAATGAGAAAAATAGAATAATTCACTACACATTTACCTTACCTTGCCAGAATTATTTACCTTGCCTTCTCCATCTGGCATTCACCTTGACCTTGTTTCATACCCCACCATTTATTTTACCTTGTCACTTAGGAGAAACCTTATTACCATTATATCTAATTGTCATAACATCACCTTACTTAAAAAATGCCATTCCCTATATAATTTTATCATACCTTCCCTATTGACCAAACTTGTTTTTACCTGCCCTACCTAACCCCTTTTGATTTTTTTGGCACCTTTCATGAGGGGTTTATAATCCAATTTTAGCAGCTTCAAAATTATATGTTTAAATGGAAGTATATTAAATTAATATGATATTAGATCTATAAATTACATCTTTCATTTACACTTGATTGGTACCACTGATTATAACTACCTTTGGGAAAATCAGTGTTCCACCTTGTGTTACTAATTATAACCACCTATGGAAAATTAATATTAATGACCTATGCCATTTTTCCTAATTATAACTACCTATGGGAAAATTATGAACACTTTTACTATGCATTGATGCATCATCTCACCCTTACTATTATCATTTGCCTTACCATTTGCCTAATTTTTAAACTTGTTGCTACCTAGTTGGATTTCACTACCTTTATATAGGTATAACTATAGTGACTTGAGGTCCTAATATGACTATATAGGTAGTAATTTATTCCCATTGAGGTCATACCTGTCACCCCTTTTCCAATGCTCTCAAAATTTTGTAAACATTCCAAATTTGTAAGATCTCACCATTTTGTGAGCAACCTAAGTCATGCTCTTGCCATTTTTTGAGTTGGACTATTTTATGTCTCATAATTCTAAATCAATTTGAGATACTTATAAAATTCCAAAAACATTTAGAAACATTTCAAAATCCTAAAAATTAGAAAATCATCTTACCATCTCCTAGGGAGATATAAAGCCTCCAAAACTTAAAAACATTTGTCTTGTTTAAACCCAGTCACTCATCTTTGATCCACATTATTATTGAAATCCATTATTAGTTATAGCCCATTCCACTACCATTGGGGGTGTGACCTTCCCTTTGCATGTATCCTTGCTTTGGGGTATTGCCCATTTATCATTCCATTAAGCCTTCCTGCATAAATATTGACATGGTTGACGATAGGGTGCTTTCTATTGCTTTTACTTTTAGGCTTTCTATGTGTTTAGTTGTTTAGTTATTTATTTGTTTTAGATTAAGGTAAAAATAGGTTTTGAAGGGACCCCAAAACCCTGAAACAAAGGAAGAAGAATATAACAATAACGTCCACAGGAGAAACCTAAAACCAACTTCTAAGAAGTGTCAAAAATAGGTTTTACATGGACCTGAAACCACCATTCATGAACATCAAAAGATAGACCCCAAGTTTTATAGAGACCTAAAAACTCCAGCATGATAAGAAAACAAAAAACTAGAAAATGGAACCAGATATTACATCCAACTAAAAGAACCAGGATAGTAAGAACTCAAAGGACCTATTCTTCTAATTCCAAAATCATCTTCACTGCTTCCTTACCAATCATAGCAGTGTCCTATATGGAAACAGCCACTAACATAGCACCCTCTTTCATTGCTTTCTTTCTTGAGCTCTGTCTGGTTCTCTTGCTTGGCCCCTCCAAGGATTTGATTTCCTCATTTGCTCATTTTCCAATGTTTACATCAGCTGCACATATGCTAGAAGTTACCTCCTCCATATTCATTTTGCTTCACTTAATGAGTTCCCTAAGATTGTTCTCATAGTCTTTGAGTTTGATAGGAATATCCCTCATCTGCTTTTCCATATTATTGATTTTATTTTGGTCTGCTTCTTGGTTACGTTCCAATATTTCCATTTTCTTCTTGAGGCCCATTATCTCCTTGTGCATCCATGAGTCGAATTGAAGGATAGCATTTGCTTTGCATTTGGCCAATCTCATAAGGAGGTAACTCCCATCATTATATCTTATATCACTTAAATCTTTCATGTTCTCTTTAGTATTGTCTTCATCCTTTTCCATATGATCCTCCCTTTCCATTCATTCATGTTCCTTGGTTTCAACAGGGCTTTCATTATGGATAATATCATCCTTTACTTGATCACTTGTTTCCATTACTTGATTGGCATCCTAAACTAGATGTTCCTTCTCAGTTTTTAAGGCAAGGTCCTCAAATAGAACATCCAAATCTTTTTCAGTTTCCCCAAGCACTTGCTAGTTTTTCTCAAGATCATAGTTATTGTTTTCAGTTTTTTCCTCTATAGTGAGCCCTTCTTTCTTATTCTTCCCTTTATCTTCATCTTCCTCGCTGGAGCTAGATTCCCCACTTTCTATTCCTTCCTCTTCCTCCATACTCTCCTCCTCAGAACTTTCAGTGCTTTCCCACTCTGTTTCCTCATTAGCAATCTATTTTTTGAAGCTGGAGGATTTGGATTTATCTTTTTCTTTCCCCTTTACTGTTTCATTATTATTACTCTGAGAGTCCTTATTTTTATCTGAATAAGGATTCAGAACAATGGCCTTGTTTTTACAATGACCTTCAATTATTAGAATTAATCCCTCATGCAATATAGGATGAGTCTCCTTTTTCCTATGAGCGAACAGACTTTGGAGCAAAGAGAAGCACAAATAGAAAGGAAAGGAGATTCTTACTTTGTGTCTAAAATGATTAAGAAATACAAAGTGAAATTTATGGACTCTTTTGCTTCTTCCATCAAGTATGAAATACTCACAGATGTAGCATAAGATGTCTCTCTAGATTCCTTTAATCTGTTCCAGGTCAAAAAAATCCCCACTCTTTTCCAAATGCTACTCCTCAGCGTCTGTCTTTGGGAATTTACTAAAGGCCTCATTAGAAATGTTGGTTTGCTTTGAGAATTTTATTCCCTCCATTGGAAGCCCCGTGACATCCGCTATGAATTCCTCAGTGAGTTTCACTGTGATGCCATGGAGGGTTACCCTGTCATCAATCCAATTTTTGAAAAAAGCCATTGTTATATGGGGTTTTGAACCATGTAGCCATTCCAGGTAGCTCACAACCTTCCCTCTCTGAAGGATCTTCCAAACATCTTGTTTTTCTTTCCAATCTTTTCAATTTTTAGGTTCTTGCTTCCTTGGTTCTCCTTTCATTTTGCAAGCCATACAAATATCCAATAACACCCAAACACTGAATACTGAGTAATGAGACCAACTATTATCAGTTTGTGATGAAACTCGCCTATTTTCTGGCACATTCAGAATCCACTTCATGTTCTCTAGAATATTTTTGTTTAATGAGTATGATCCTTCCTCCGTGAGGCCACTCCGCTAAATCATTGATTTTCTATTCCAAGCAAATCTTTCCCTCCTTTGAATGAATTGCATCATGATTAATGAGTGCTCTAAGATCCACATTCTTATTTAATGTATCCTGCCAACTCACCTTGTGTCTTATTCAGACTGCATAATTTGTTATCCAATCAGCAACCCCATTGGCTTCACGATAAGTATGGGTAATAGTTACTTTCTCAAATTTTTAAATTAAGGTTTTCATTTCCAACACCATTGCCTCTATAGACCATGAAATAGAATTTTTGTTATTTAATATATTAATAATATTTAGGGAATCCCCTTCCAACCATAATTTAGAATATCTTGATTCAACAACTAATTTGATGGTTTGAAGGGCTGTAGAAGCTTCAGCAATATGATAATTTGACTTACCAATGTGAATAGCAATAGCATCAATTACGTTTCCCACGTGATCTCTCAAGACTCCTCCACATCCTGCATTTCTTGGGTTCCCTTTAGCAGCTCCATCAAAGTTTCCTTTGATCCACCCATAGGGGGGACATTCTATTTAACACCTAATCTTGGATTTTTAGTTTTCACATTAGGCCTTTCTAATCTTAAGGGATTATCAATTTGAAAGGTTGGATTAGGATCCCTTTGCGATGAGAAATTATCCTCTATTGCTCTAATAATGTTCTAACCCAACACCCATCCTGGAAGTTCTTTACTTCTAAAAATTTGATTGTTTCTTTCTTTCCATATACCCCACCAAATATGGGAAGAGTTAATTTCTAGAAAAAAAGAACATCAGGATTCTTAGAGGGACAATACCAACTTTTAAAAGATAGTTCCACACTTTTTTGATGAACCCATGCAATACCCCAAAGATTGAGGATCTCTTTCTAGACTTGCTGCGTATAAGAACAGTTCACAAACAAGTGATCTCTATCTTCAAAACCCTTTTTACATAGAATACACCTGTTCACCACATATATTCCTCTTTTATGCAAGTTGTCAAGAGTCAAGATTTTGTTTTGAAGTAAATTCCAGAAGAAAATTTTTATTTTGAGGATGAGCCCCTTGATCTAGGCATGCGACCACAAAGGTTGATTACCATTTCCCTTTGAAGTAAAAATAGTAGATACTTTAAATTGTCCACTAGGATCATCATGCCAAATAATCTTATCCTCAAGATTAGGATAGAGAGAGATAGCATTAAGGGATAATTGTATATTATTGAAATATTGATCAAGATCAGTTAAATTCACCCAAGAATTGTTCTACCAGTATTGATTTACCATTATTCCATATCGTTTCTTGCATCGATCAATTACCTCTTTATCTTGGAATTCTTCTATCAAAGGGTTTTCTTTTAACCAAGCATCCTCCCATAAATTCACCTTTATTCCATTACCAACTTTCCATGAGCATCCTTCTTTTAAAATTTGTTTAGTTCCCTAAACTGCCCCCCATATGGAAGATGGTCGGATAACATCAGGGTAAGAAAAGAAATCAGTAAGGGATTTTGCATTGACTAAATACTTGTACTTCCATATGTTACTCCATTCTTTGTTTTCATGATAAACCCTCCATCCCAATTTTGCTAAGAGAGCTGTATTCATACTTCTAATTTTCCTTATTCCCAACCCTCCTTCCCTGAATGGTTTACAAATGTTGTCCCAAGCAATTAAAGGCATCCTCCTTTTTCCTCAGTGCCAGTCCATAGAAAGTTTCTTTGGATTTTTTCAATGGCTTCTACATATTTGGTAGGAATTCTAAAAAGACTTAAAGCATAAGTAGGTATGCTTTGAAGACTTGCTTTAAGGAGGGTTAACTTTCCTGCCTAACTTAGAAAATTTCCTTTCCATCCCACAAGTTTCTTACTGAATTTGTTGATGAGATCCTCCCAAAAGGCTTCAGGGACTTTCATCCCAAGAGGAAGACCTAGGTAAGATGAGGGGAAAGAACCTATAGAGCATCCAAGGATTTTAGCAATTTTGTTCTATCTTTGAGTTGGGGTAGTGGTGAAGAACACAACACTTTTATTCCAATTAATCATCTGACCAGAAGTAGATGAGTATAAATTTATAGCTTGCTTCAAATTTCTTGCTTCCTTGACTTCAGCTTTCCCCATGAAGATAGTATCATCAACAAATTGTCTGTGGGAGAAAATTAGAGGATGAGAAGAGGGTTTTAGTCCCTTAAATAAACCTTTATGGACCAAATCCCCTATATATCTTCCCATAAAGTCAGCCATAATTACAAATAGAATGGGGGATATTGGGTCCCCTTGTCTCAATCCCCATGATGGATTAAAGAAATGGGATGAACTTCCATTTACCATTATAGCAATAGAGGAAGTAGAAATCAGCTGGTAAATAATATCAACCACCTTTTGTTCAAAGCTAAAAGCTATAAGGCTATTTGAAAGGAATAACCAGTCCAACCTGTCATATGCTTTTGTAATATCAACTTTCATGATGAAACCCTGGTTGTTAAAGCTGAACAACGAATGTATATTCTCATGAGCAGTAATTATAGAATTGAGGATTTGTCTACCTAGGATAAATCCATTTTGCTGGTCAGCAATTATCAAAGGAATCACTTGAATAAGTCTGGATGTAAGTACTTTGGATATTATCTTGTAGAAAGAGTTACACAGGCTAATCAATCTAAACTGATCAGGAGAATCAGCACCAATCTTCTTTGGAATCAAACATAAAAAGGTGGAGTTAACTTCCTTAAGTATCTGTTTGGCTCCAAAGAATTCCTTCACCGCATTACTTACATCTTTGCCGACAAATTTCTAGATTTTTTGAAAAAAGAACATGGGAAATCCATCAAGTCTAGGTGCTTTATCTCCTCCTAGAGAACAAACAGCTTTAAAGATTTCCTCATCCTTAGGTATTGAACACAACATTTTGTTCTGTTCCTTCGAGACTAGAGGAGGAATCACTAGTAGGATATCTGCCTAACTTTCAAGATTGATATTTAGGTTAGCCTTCATTAGGGATGAGAAAAAGGATAGCATTTCCTCCTTGATTTCCTTTTCCTCTACAATCTTCAAATCTCCTTTTTTTAGGTAAGGAATATGAGTTTTAGCTATGTGCTTTAGAGTGGAAAGATGGAAAAAAATTATCTTTATCTCCTTCTTTCAACCATAACAACCTAGACCTTTGTCTCCAATAGATTTATTTTTTAGTTATAATATCTTGATATTGAACCAACTGTTCATTTTCTTCAGTAAGGAGGTCTGAAGTATATCCATCTTTCTAAATTTTTTCCTGAGTTCTACGAATTTCATCCTTGATAGCATTCTTTTTCTCAAAGATATTTCCAAAATAATACTTGTTCCACTTTTTGACATCCCTTTTAACATTTTTGAGCTTGGAAACAACTCTAAAGAGGGTTGTGCCCTCAATATCAATATTCCACCATTCTTCCATTTTACTTTCAAACTGTAGATGTTGCAACCACATCTTTTCAAATCTGAAAGGATAATTCTTCTTCAAGTTTATTTTAGCCACCGTGAAAAAAAGAGGATAATGATCCAAACCTATTCTATGTCAAACTTCCAACTTACATATGTATTCTTTTGTCTAGTCTAGAGAAATAAGGGCCCAATCAAGCTTGGCCTATATACAATCATTGCTAGTTCTCTTATTGTTCCATGTAAACTGAATTCCCTGAAGTTCCATATCCATTAGTCCCTCTTTGTTTATAAACTCCATTAGATCAAATCTCCCTTCCGATTGAATAGTGTTACCTCCCATTTTCTCATGATCATAAAGAGGTAAATTAAAGTATCCCATTATAATCCATCATCCACAATAGTCTTTGCTTTTGAAATTTGAGATAGTCTCCTATACCTTTTTCCTTTGGATCTTTACATTAGGAGCGTAGATATTTACAATATACCAGCTTTCCTTCTGGTCAACACTAGTTATTTTAACAATCATAATATTTTTACTAGAAATCAAGATAGATCTAGAGTAATGATTCTTCTTCCATAACATCAAGGTTCCCCCTAAAGCACCTTCAAAACTACTAGCCTTGATGGAATAATTTTTAAAGTCTTTGATTTGTTCTGCTTTCTCTTTATTCATCTTGGTTTCTTGGAGCAAAAGGAAATCAAGCTTTTGATCTCTGACAAAATTCCTAACAATATCCATTTTATTTATACTATTTGACCCCCTAATATTCTAACTTATTATTTTCATTACTATTTTTTTTGGGTAAAGTCCAGAATGGTTGCCTGCCTACCATCAGCAATATTTTGTATGCTTTATATCTCTCTGTTATTCCTTGTAGATCTTTTTCCAGGTTTATCCGGTGAACCAACATCCAGTTTTATCTTGGATTGCTGATCAGTTCCTTTTCCTTCTTTTTTCTGAGTAGGAGCTTGGGGTTTCACCTTAAAACTTCTCATCTCTACACCCTTTATATTGATCTTTTTTTCATCTTTTTTCTTTTGATTTTTTGAGTTTTTTCCTTCCTCTTTCACTTCTTCTACAAGGGGGGGCCCTTCCATCAGAGTGTTATTATCATCCTTAGATAACACCTGATTCTCCCCCAACTAAGAAGCAATCAACTCTCCTACCTCTAAATTTTTCCCATCTTTAGGCATCAATTCTCCTTCCTCTAACCCAAACTTGTCCTCTACATCTCTGCATTGATCTTCTTTACTTTGGTAAACAATGATTTGTTTTAATAAATTTGTCTTATCCTCTTTTAGTTGTTCAGACTTTTTTTTCTCTGTATGCATCCCCTGTTCTTCTTTCTAAGGACTTTCTTTCTTTAAATAAAGCTCTTTATCTCCCTCTATGTTCAGAGAGTTAGCCTCCTCAGTAGAAAAATCTTTATCCTCTTCTGTACATGGAACTGTTAAATCTTCTTGATTCTTTTTTTCCTTTCAATGGTCATCTTTGATTTTCCATATCTTCTTTTATTGAACCTTAATATTTTTCCCATCCTTTACATTTCTTGGATGTTTTTTACTTCTAAAGGGATAGTTCTTGGCCCAATGCCCCTATTTCTTGCATGCATAGCAGGAATTTGGCAAATCTTCAAAGACAATCTCTTGGGTTTTCTTACCATACTTTGATATTAATTCCACCTTCTTTGGGAGATGATTCAAGTCTGCCACTTTTACATAAATTCTAGCACTTTGGAGTTTGGTTCTTGAGGTCGTGGCATTATCCACTGCCACGAGTTCACCAAATGAACTTGTTATTCCTTTAAAAATATCCTCATGCCAAAATTCTAAAGGGAGACCAAGAAGTCTAGCCCAAATAGGAGTAGTTAAGAAAAATGAGTCTGATAAGTCCATATTTGGTTCCCATTTTTTAATTGTAAGAGAACTTTTTCCAAAAGACAAAGGCCCTCCACTAAGAACCCTATTCAAATCTTCCTTACAATTGAAAAGAAAAGAAAAGAAGCCATTCACCATTGGTGTAATATCAACATCTCCACGAATAGTCCATTTCCTTTTAACCATATTTATAAGAGATTTTATATTTGGTCTAGCTCCTATAAATTTACCCACTAATGTGAGTTTCATAGATGACACAGAGAAATCAAGTAAGGGATCTGGGATAAAAACTTGAAACTCACCTTCTCCCAGTAAGATTTTGATGTCACCAGTGGGAAAAGAGATTTTCTAGTTGGTTTTTTCCAAACAAAGATGACCATGTCCTTTGTTCAAGGATCCTTGTCTGTCTTTCTAATGGCATTTCCTTTTTAAACTCAGCATTATCTTTCACTTTCTCAATATACTGCTCTAACACATAATTCAATGAGGGACCACCGGCCCCACTAGAGGGCTCATAAACAAATGAATCCTTACCATTGTTAGCATCAGCCAACAATTTTGGCCCTACTTTCTTCCCTTCTTCCTCTACTATTCCTTCGGGGTCTGTCCCTCCTGCCAGATTCTCCCCAATTCATTTCCCACCCACATGTGTTCTAGCTGATTCAAAATTTGAAAGGATGCTCATTCTGCTCAAACTTGTCTTTGGATTGTTATTTGAGGTAGTATCAGGAGGCGTCTCAAAGTTATTTATTTGTTAATTTGCCTATTTGTTTGATTTCATTGGTGTGTCTTGACTCAGTCTATATGCATTCAGTGGGTTATTCCTTATGCATTATTCTTGAGTTTATTCATATTCATACTTCAACATTATCATCATGGTTTTTATCATTGGTGTGTTATTTTCAATTATTTATTAGATAAGGAGTCAGTCCTTATGCACATTAAAGCTAGGCCATCATGGTTTTTATATCATCATGCATATCATCATGTGTTATATAAAAAATCATCTCAAGAAATCTTACATGTAATTATACTACAAAAACTACTCCATGTTAACCTTGGTAAATCCTCCCACCGTCCTTGATCAACTCAAATTATTGATTATTTTGGTTATATTCATGCTAATAAGGATGAATATGTATTCATTGGTAGGTAAAACTAAATCATTCATTAATTTTTATTCTTCTATTCCTCATTCCATTTTCTCCTAATTTTAGGTGAACTACATTGGATACATGATGTATCTCAAGTTAGCTTGACCACCTTTATTCTTCCAATAATCTATTTCATCACTTTACACATCCTTGTGATCCTAGTTTTTTGTGGTTTATTAAGTCATTGGACCATTGCATCTACATTTGTGCCCACTCATCTTTTATTTATGGAACAAATTATATCCTTAAGTTATGTTTGCCAATATACCCTACTAGGGTACAATAAAAAAATCACTATTTAATTTAGGTAATATTAATAATTATAATAGCATGTGGTCAAAATACTCATTCACCCTATTGGGTCATATACCTATGCCACTAATTATAACTACCTTTGGGAAAATTAGTGTCTCAACCTTTATTATTGATTATAATTACCTTTGGGCATATTAGTACTTTTTAAATCAATGCATGTAAGCATTATCTCGATTGGACTAATATCACCCATGGGTTAATTTCATTCTTCTTCTTTATTATTTTAAAGGTACCATCCATCAATATTATGTGTCAGCCACTCCCTCAAGGGGGCATCATTATAGGCTTCCCAAATGTTGTTTGAAGCTTCTTCTTCAATCATTATCTTATTTCCTTCTTAACAACCTTTTTCATTCTTTGATAAGACATTATTATGCTTATAGATTAAAACACATTACCAAATAGGGGAAAACTATAGACAGCCAATTCTTGCCAAAACTATCTTTCAGACCAGACTTTAGATTGATTCCTACCAACCATTGTAGATTAAGCCTAGGAATCACTGAACATCCCAATTTCATTTATGCATCATTTTTCAATTATTATAATTGTATTGAGGCATCCCTATTTTTGATATTATACCATATGAAATAATAACCTCTCATGAATTCACACCTAATCACCTTGTGATCTAACAACTGTCAATTTGGCCTATGGACCCATTAAGCAGGGTACTTGAATAAATCTTAAAAGAGGTAAAACACTAATCAAAATAGATTATCTAATTAATCAAGATTAAATGCTTATTTTAATTATCCACTTGTAATTAATGACTATCTAAAAAGAGAAATTCCTAAAATCAAAATATCAAGTCTTTTCATCATTGCCTTTATGAGTTGTCAAGCTCTTCCAAAATATCCCAAAATATCTACTTTGAGAGCCATGCCTAGTAATTGAAAATCATAATTACATGACAAATTCTAACTCAATTGAATTTAGTCTCAACTCACCTAGGGTTAGCTTGAACCCATTCCATGTTTAAACTCAACCTTGACTCACCTTGGGTGAGAGTTAATTCTTGAGGCTATAAATACAAGGCCATGCCTGTTGATTTTTAATCTATTTTAGTGCAAAGTTATCATGCACAAATATATTCAAAAAGCTCTCTTGGTGTAAACTTATTATGCCTAAATATCTTAAAATATTTTGATATTTTAGTCTTATAATTCCAATTTAGAGAGAGAATCTTCATGTAAGTAATGTTACCATAGTTAAATCATAAGCCAAGAAACCAAGCCAAGGTACCAAGGAAATGTGAATCAAACAAAGCACCATTGATGAATATTTCTTGATGCACAAGCCAATAAATCCACTTTAATAATCCATTTATAGTTCCAAGGAAGGTAAAATATTGATTTATTTTGGGTCTTGGTTGTGTTTTAATATGCATGTTTATTATCTAAGCTTTCCCTAGTGTCTAGGCTAGAGGTGTTAGGATTTTAGTCTGTTATTTTGATTTATTTTATTGGACTAGCACAAGACTAACCTTCCATCTACGTATTCCTTTTTCACATTAATAATACCTTTACATGTCTGAAAATATGTATCATGATGTATTTCAACCTTCTCCTAGTACTTGAATGCCATTACCTTGCAAAACCTTCTCTATAAGCCATCAAATGATCCAAAATGCAACCAACTAGCTTATTATGTTACTCAAGAATATCACCAGCTAGTTTTATCACTTTTATATCATGACATGACCCTGACACACATTATAAGACCTATAAAAACATCTTATACTTATTTCATCTCTTGAAAATCATTGAAATGGGTCATTGAATGAATAGACATGCACATAGTTATGATGAACAAAACCTTAAAATTATCAAATTTACCTTAAAATCTACTAACTAAGGCTTCAAGTGACCATTACAAGGACATAACAAGACTAAATAAATTATCAATAGGATAAACAATCATGATGAGAAAAGTTTCAAATTATAGGGGTGACAATTAGACATGGGAGGTCAAACTTGTCAATATTTTAGTGACTCACTTGGGAAGCATGTCTGTTATGCTTATGAACCAATAAATTTTCATCTCTTTAGGACTCATGAATTCTCTCTTACATTCTAAATAAACATAATCATACATTGACCAATGATTATAACTCCTTATTCAAGACAAGACACGTATTTTCCTTCTAGAAATAAGGAAAGGAAGATACACAAAACAAGGGAAATTAACTAACAAGACACGTGTGTTACCTAAGAACTTATTGAAAATAAAATATAAGAAACCTAATGTTTTAAAAAACACTTAGAGGGAAACAGAACAAACTAACTATATACAAAAGAGCTTATCTCTTGGTAGCAATGTTTTAGAAGTATCCATTGGCTAGGATTGGGATCTCTTCACCATCCATCTTGCTAAGTTGGAAGGTTTTGTGGGACTTATAGTTGGAAATTATGTAAGGTACACTCCAAAGTGATTCAAACTTGGTGTGCCTTCTCGGTTTATTTATGTCCTCATCCCACTTGAGAACCAAGTCACCTTCTTTAAAACTTCTTGAAGATGATCCTGTATCAAAGGTCCTCTTCACTTGTGTTTGATGCATCTCCATGGAAAACATGGACTAATTTTTAACTTTTTCTAACTCCATAAACTCATTATATGTCACCTCCATAGTTTAATTCTCTAATAACTGTAGTTGATGCATTAGTTATAAAATAGGGAGCTCAAGTGAGATTGGCAACCTTGTTTCCCTTCCATAGACAAGCTTATAGGGTGAATTAGATATAGATATTTTGAATGTGATTCTATCATCTCATAGAGTTGAATTAAGCTTCAAATTAAATGTTCTTTTATTATATTTAATGGTTCTTATTATTATCTTTAATAGGTTCTTGTTAGTGGACTCAGTAAGGTTATTACCTTGTGGGTAATAATTTGATGAAGTGATGAGGTATACACCATGTTGAATAGCCCATTGATTAATCTTAGATCTCACAAATTCCATGTAATTCTCTAAAATGATAGTGGAGGGAATGCCAAACCTTCATATAAATCTATCACACTAGATTCATTTTCTTCCTTTAAAGCCACTACCTCCATCTATTTGTTGAAATAATCCATGGCAATTTAGATCCACTTATGTCCCAAGATTGAATGTGGATTGATGAGGCAAATGAAATCAAAACCCCATTAAACAAAGGGATGATCCACTAAAATAGGTTGAAGAGGTATGGCAACAAGTCATTCTTTTCCTGTAAACATTATACATTTCTTATACTTTCTTATAAAAGAATGGTAATCTCTAGAAATGTTTGGCCAATAATACCCACCCCTCATGATCTTAAGGGTTATTTCCCTTTCTAAAAATTTACCTACACCTTTTCCATCATGGAATTTCTCAAGTAATATTTGAACTTGTCTTGGCTCTATACACCTCAATAACATGCCATTGATGTCCTTCTTGAAAATCACTCCATCAATAGGGAGAAAAGGCATGGACTGCAATATGAAATAACCTCTCCTTGATGCACTTAATTTTGGAGGATAAATACCATATTTATGGCACATTAACATGTCTTTTAACGAACTTTATGATGATGTATAACTAGGTGAAATTTATTCATCTTTCAGGACTAGAACTATCTTTTTTTGTTCTCTTATAAGTCTTGGGCTAGGTGTTCACACAATCCTTTGCCTCTAATTATCTTAGTATTTTTTATCTAAAAATAATAGTCCATATCTCTTTTAATCCAACCTAACCTCTTCTCACTCATGTACATGTTCAAAAAGAACTCCTTGATACTAGGATGAAAAACCATTAGATAGATTCTATTGTTAGATAGCAAGTTTTTAATTTCTTGAGACATCTAATTATTTAAAGTACATGTTTCTCTACATAGGTGCACCTTATCTCATATTCCTCCAAGCCTTGACTAAAAAATGCTATAGGATGCTCCAAGGCTTACTATTTTGATGCATTAATATACCTAAAATCATGTCCACATTAACATATGCATATAAGATAAAATCCCTTGAAAATCAGGATTAATGAGAGTAGGAACACTAACTATTACTTGTTTGATCTCTTCAAAACTCCTCATGCCCTCCTTGGTCCAAGTGAAGATCTAATTTTTATTAAGCATTGTTGTAATGGGATTTTACAAATTTGAAAAATTAGATATGTATCTTATTATGAAATTTATTTTGTCAATAAAACTTTGTAATGCCTTCTTATGCTTAGGTAAGGTTAATGCAAGAATGGAATTTATGATTTTGTTTAAAATCAACATGTCTAAGTAGATTACCTTCATGTACTAAAAAATAACATTTTTAAGGGTTAAGTGACACCCCATATTATCTACATCTGTCAAACACTCCTTGAGATGAGACATGTGCTCACTTTAATTATTTGAAAATATAGTTACATCATCCAAATATACAAGAAGAAACCTATTGATTAGACCTTGAAATTCCATATCATGGCTCTTTGGAATGTTGTTCCAACATTAGACAATCTGAATGGAATTTTCCTATAAGTAAAAGTGCCCCACTTGGTAGTGAAGGTTATTAAACTGATCTTCCTCCTTAACAAGTATCTAGTTGTATCCAATATAACCATCCAATAATGAGAACCTTTCAAAACTAGCTATTATTTTTAATATTTAGTCCATTGATGGTAATGGATAATGATCTTTGAGTGAAGACTTGTTCAAGTCACAAAAATACACACAAAGTTTGATTTCTCCATTTTTATTCCTCACAAAAGCAAGGTTTGTCACCCAAGCATAATGTTTATTAAGCAAAATGATATTGATTCAATCAGCTTGTGATGTTTAGTTATCATCAAAGGCTCAAGCTTAGGATTAATTGGTCTTTGTCTTTATCTGACTGGTTTTGTATTAGCCTCTAGATAAATGGTGTGTTGAGCTAATCTAGGATAAAAACCATTAAAATTACTATAATACCATGCAAATACATTATAAAACTCTCTACATAAATCAACAAATGACTCCTTTTGAGATGGAGAACATACTTTACCAAGTTTGAGAGTCTTTCCATCTATTATCTCAATATTAGCACAGTGTTCTTCTTTTGTAGATAATGAATACTTCTCTCTCCTCCCCTCATCATCTCTTCTAAATATGTTATCAAGCATGATAAGACCTTTGGGAAGCTTAGTGGACTTGAGTTGGATAATCTGATCATCATACTATTTCAAGAGATTTGACTGATTTCTAAAATAGAATTAATCATCCTATTAAAAGAAATGAGAAATCTAGTTATCATCTTCAAAAAATTATAAGTTATCATGATTTTTAGGAATACAAGGCCTCACCACAGTCTTGATATGTGACTAATTTTTTTAATCCATTACATTATCTAAAATGTTAAACTAAGTTCCTATGGTATCCAATCTATCTAAATGTTTATTGCTCTCTAGGCACTACTTAGATATCAAAAGCATCAAAGTCTTTAAGGAAATCCCAAAATCTATGTTTATAAGACATTAGAAAATAATTATTACATATATTCATTTGTCTCACTTGGTGAACCACAATTTCACTATCACTAAAAGCCTTTAAGAGGTTAAATCCCATCTTCCTAGCCCATTGCAAACCATGGACTAGAGATTTATACGCTACTACATTATTAGAATAGCCAAATTAAAACTTTATAGTAGAAGAATACATTTGTTTAGTTGGTGAGATGAGCATAATTCCACCCTCAATAACATGCTTGTTCTTTGAACCATCAAAGTAGAGTTTCTAAATACCATCCCTTGATTCATCTTCCTTGACTATAGCTGGAATTTGTGCATCATTCTCATGTAGACAATATACACCAAGTCCTTCTTCTAGAATTTTGTAAGGATCATGTTCATAAAAGTTATAAGTCCATTCATCAATAAATAAATTAATAACTCCTTTAAGAGGTGATTTAGCTTCCACTTCACTAGTTTGTTCCACCTCATCTGAGATGACATAGTTTGTATTCACAACACTTGGCATATAGAGTTCCAAATGAAAGCATGTAATATGTTCATAGTGAATTGTGACCTTTGTTTCATACCTTGTTTTTAACATGAGATAATTAAAATAATTTGAAAGTTAAACCACCTATATTTGATGTGAAATCTCATGATAAACACATGGCAAAATATGGAGGAAGGTCCACCACCACTACATCCTACTAAATGGTTACATTTAGACAAGAATGTAATGTTAATTTTAGTTTATTTATCATGCCTATAGTCTTAGTTTGGGATCCATCAAGTTGGTAGACACTTTTAGTGTTTGGCTCATACACCAAACCAAACTTGTTTATAATTTTCTTAGGCGTCATTATACTACTATCTCCACTGTCAACTATATAATTATGGACTAAGGTGTTGCCAAAAATTAAAGAGAGATAAAATGGAGGTTTTTTATTTAATTTTACCTCATATTTTTTTTCTTTTACCTCATTATGTACCTATTGTACTTGTTATTTCAATTTTTGGTTTGAATTGGCCAAAACTACACTCTCCTTCTCAGCTAGTTTTTTAGACAACTTGAGGTTTGAAAGCTCTCAAGTAAGCATGTCTTATTGTCTAGGGATTTCTAAAGAAGCCCATATACTCATATTTTTTCATTTCTTCATTTGGTCAAAAATACTAAAATGAGATCCACTCATCTTTGGTTTCACCCTTGGAGCAACTAGATAATATCGCACTTGAGTTACTTGGTGAGTTTTACCAACCTCCACATTCTAATTTTTTGAGGTGATGGGAAAACAAACTAATTATTACCACTTTTAAGAATAATAGGAGGAATGTTTGTAACATGACCCACTTCTTGAGTCTCATAAATGTCCCTTTTCTTATCTCTAGCAATGACTACATGTACATTATTTAAAGTACTAGAGTCACCAACCTGATTCAAAGCCACATGGTCATCAATTTGCCAATTTACAAAGGTTAAATCAGGTTTCCCTTGTCCATGATAAGCTTTGCCTTGTTATACCATATACTTATTTTGTTGACTTTCCTAAAGAGAAGCTTCTTCTTGGGTCATTTAAGGAACCACCATAGTTTGAGCTGCCAAAGCTTAATTATGAATGTCATTTGAATCAAATGGTTGCCAACCTAACTCTTACATTAAGTAATTTTGTGTTAGTATTGGTACAATGTCCTTAGATGAATAAGGAGCATTTAGATCAAATACAACATAAGGCTTGGCTTGTTTGGTAGCTCCTTGAACTTGATATGAAGGTCTTTTCTCTTTAAAGCCTTGATAAGGAATACTATTAAATCTCAAAGGATGAAATGTGGGATGATTAGGTACATGGTAAGGCATATTATCTTGGTATTCTTTCCTTTTTAACTAAATTATTTCATTTCCAAAGGATTGCAACATTCCATTTAGCTCTCCAATCTCACTAGATTGACTATGGGGGGATCTAATGTATTCTTAAAGGGTTGGAATTAGAGCCATTGATGGAGATTTAGGGGATGGAATTGGCTATGTTTCTATAAAATGGGCATAAGAGGTCTAAATGCCAAATTTATAGCCTGAATCAAGATATTTTCTACTCTAATATCCACTTCATATGCATCTAGAAGTGTAGTACCACCCATAAACTAAATTATGATAGAGATATGATAATTTAAAGCTCTTAGTAAATACAAAAATTCATAATTAGAAAATGGCCTAATCACGAGAGGTATTTTTAGAGTAAATTTTTACTCTACGTTGTATTTAGTTTTTAGTCACACACTACAATTTTGGTCCCCACATACCTTGGTCGTAGCGGTGAGTTAAAGCAGAGTGCGGGTTCATTTTCTGTCCAAGTATCAAAGTGTAGCAGAGGCTGCCAAGTGTCACTATCCTGACGTGGGTTCTCTTTTCCCATTTCTATTTCCTTCATTTCATTTTGTCTAAGTGTTGAATTCAAGTGGAAGCTACCAATTGTCACCTTCCGAAACATAGAATTGGCTAACTGGCATCATCTGAGATTCTTTTTATAACTTTCAAGATAGCCACAGATCATGCCACGTATCCAATAGCAACTCAGTGGAAGTCACCATGTGTCAACATCCACATCTCATTTTGGCACCCGTGTTTCATTCTATTTTTTGGCAAAGGTCTTCAACAAGCTAAGTAGCAGGGAGCAGCAGAAAGTGCTAGGTGGTAGTCATGGAAAGACCTGAACTACCTTTTTTAGAGGAAAGCAAAAGTCACCACATGTCAACATCCAAGAGATAGTCAATTAAACACCTGGGTTCAATGCTTGGGTTCAATGTTTTGGTTCAATACATCAGTTAAAGTGTAAATGGTGCATAGTATTGAACCATTGAACCATTTTAGTTCATCGAGCAGTTCAAGGGAGTGCCCCAAAAATCCAAAGGGACCAGTACCTTTTTGAAAGGTAGGGAAGCATCATTTCATTTTGTTTAAATGCTGAAGAGCAATGAAAAGTGCCAAGTGTCACTTTCTAAGCCCCTTTTTACTCCATTCTTAAAAGAAGCGGAAGACGCCACATACCCCTAGTAGGAGATGTGGAAGATGCCACATATCTTCCCAAGAACGGTGAAGGCTACCACCTATCAACTTTTGAGAGACCATCTTCAAGATTCATTGCCGAATAAAGATTGTGATGGGTCTCAGGTGTTATTTCAAAGGTCTATGGAAGATCCAAGTGTCAATATGTGAAGACTGCCACGTGCATCCATCCCCTTTTTAAAAGTTGCTCGGGTAGGGAACGCGGTGAGTTTTATTTTGTTAAAACTACTAAGTATCGAATAAGTAGATTGTGATAGGTGTCGAAGGTGGAGCGTTCCTGAGTAGGATATAGAGAAAATGAAAAATGTTGTGTGTCTTTGATTAATCAGGCAAAAAGTGCCAAGTATCATTCTCTGGTGCCTTCTAAGCAATAAGGAGATTTTTAGGAAATTGAATAAGTGTCCTCTTCCATTTCAAAAAAATAGAGTGTTCTATGCATCTGTTGACACAAAGTGAAATAGAGGAAAACTTGGCTGGAGTTAATTTGAGTAGATGGAATAGTTCACTGGGTAGATTTTTGGGGCTGACAAACATTGAAAGCACCGTCTGCTTGTCCCCTACGAGTTAAGGATGGAGTAGAATTATGCAGGAAAGGGGATGATAGAAGGAGACATCTAAGGCTATAAAAGATGAGGATCAGTAAAAAAAGAAGAGGGAGACTTTTCTATAGTTTTAGACTTTCTAGAGTTGATGACCAAGTAGTATCATTTGCTTTTGTCTCATTTTCTTGAGTTGTAAAGTTGATGTAACTATGCATGTTTTTGTGCCTTTTATGCAGCTAAATGAATTAAGAAGATTGAACTCTATGCCTTGGTTGATATTATCTATGTCATTTGTGAAAGTAGTCTAAACTATGGATTCTCAGAGTTGTGATTAGGAATGTCATTTGCTTTTGTCTCATTTTCTTGAGTCAGAATCTCTACATAACTGTATGTGTTTTTGTGCCTCTTATGTGATTGGAAGATTCTTATAAGAAGATTGAACACTATGTCTTTATTGAAATTTTTTGTATCTTAGCAAAAGAAGCCTCTTTTATGAGCCTTTGTTTCTATTATTTCAATCTTTTACATTCATCATGCACTTGTCTACTCTTAAATATAATTGAATCCTATATATAGTCTCACTATGCTCAAGTTAGGATTAGGATTACACTCAGGCGCATCGCCATAGTTAGGTTTCATTTCTTGCATTTGCATTTCTATCCAATTTCCTATCCCTTTTCCCCAATAATTGATATAAAATAAGAGACCAGCTTCTCTAAAATTTGGAGGTTGTTTCAAGCCGCAATGTCCCATAGCTTAAAACTTCCCATTGTTGATTGATTAGAATCAAGCGCAATTTTCATCATCAACAGTTTTTGGCATGCCTAGTGGGACTAGTCTTGAATTTTCTTTCAAGACCATATGAACCAAAGAGCTACAAGGAGTTAGAGCTATGGACCAGTCACTAGATCACAATCTACTACAAATCTAGGTATTCTTTTGCCACCTCTAGTAATTAGTCCAAGAAGAAGAGCTAGTCAGTTTGTACCAATACCAAATATGGGAGCCCCTGTACCCCCAATAAATTATGCAAGCTAGAACACTGGTAGCCCCTTAATCCTCCCAACACCACTAGACATTTAGGATCCTATCCCAATAAATGCTCTGAAAGCTTTGCCAAAATTTAGTGGGCAAGACTCAAAGACACCTGCAGAACATCTTCAAGATGTATCAGATGTCTGTGCCATACATGTTGTCACACAACAAAATGTGGCCATAAGGTTATTAGTAGATTCTTTTAAAGGGAAGGATTTATAATGGTATCGATCTTTGACCCCAAATACCATATCTACATGGGACTAGCTCAGAGATCTATTCTTTGAAAGATTTGTAGAGAAGGGTGATAAGTCTTCTTTGTTACAATAGTTAATCACCATTCAAAGGGGACCACAAGAGGACATGATTGACTTCAACACCATATTCCAAAAAACTTTGGATAGAATCCCTACTATAGCTAGGCCACCACCTGGTATGGCCATAGTGTTTTATCTCAAGGCCTTGAATTCAGACATATCTGTTATGATTCAATCACTGGGATGACACACTTTACCAGGGGCCTATGAATATGCGATTAGAGCTAAGAATCATTTAATAGATGTTGGAAAGCTACCTCCAAGGCCTCCCATGCCTATGTTCCTAGAGATTTGCTTGCCCTTACCTCAAGAAGTTCCTAAAGTTGTAAGCACACCTATGTCTATGTACACTTATCCTCCATCATCTGTGAAGTAATAGGTCCCTGCTCAGTCATTTGAGATGGATGATATCAAGAATATCCTGAGGACATTTTCCAATGAGCTAATTAATATAAAGAGGTAGAAAAATAATTTCCCTAAACCCCCTTGTCAAGGCTATCAAGGAAATAGGTTTTCATCCCAACCAAATCAATATCAGGGTCCTCTAAAAAAACTAATCATCAACTAGTGAATCAATTAGTTGCAGTTCCCACACCCTCACAAACCATCTCGCCCAACTCAAATAGGGAGATGGTTCTAGGTCAAAATAATTTTGTGGATGATACTAATGCTTGGTTTTTTCCTTGCAACAATGCTCATACATGCAGAGATTGTCCTAGGGGTAATCTACAACAAAGGGTGGCTAAGCAGAGAAGGATGGATGGTTAGTTTGCCAGTACCAGTAACAGTCAAGCCTACCAGTCTCTCGGTATGCAGAATTCAGTTCTAGTGGCTCAAATGTAGGGACTGTCCTTGCAAAAAGAGGAGGAAATAGCCCCAGAACATGCTTTATTCTCATGGGTTGAAGATGAAGAAGCAGTTTTCTTGAACGGAGCATCTACCTCCAGAAGGCCAATGGTGCAATCTGATTATTACACTAGATCAAAGAGGAGAATGGTGGAGCAGCCTGAGATTATAATTGGTCAAGAATAACCCTCCATCTCAAGGGCAAAGGAATGCTGCTGTTAGACAAGAAGTGCCTCAGCTAGTGCAAGATCAAGGGATTCCTACCTAGGTTTAGGAAAGAATGAGGTATATGTATGTCCCAAAAACTCAGTCTTTGGGACCAATCAATGTAGTAGATCAATTGAAGAAGAATCTATCACAAGTCTTAATATGGGATATATTGGCTATTCTTGAATAGAAGACACTACCACAAAAAGCTCTGCAAAGCCAAGCAGTGCTTAAAGGTGTTGTTACCAAAAGAACTGCTAGAAAAGAAAAGGTCAAGGTTACAGTTCCTCATCAGACAATAGCCTTGGTGAATGATGTAGCACAAGTAAGTAAATCCAAGCCAGAGCCTTTCTATTTGACTCTGATAGTTGGAAAGAAACTCTTGCATAATACATTGATAGATTCAAGAGCTAATATAACTATGATGCCCAAGTAAATAGCTGATGCTTTGAAAATAAAGCATGAACCCCTTGCAAAAGGAGTTATGTAGCTAGATGGCAAAATAGTACAAACTATAGGGAGAATCAAACAACTCCCATTGCAATTATACACATGTCCCAACATAATCATCAACCAAGATATAGTTGTCATAGATATACCTCCTATTTTTGGCTTATGTTTATCTAGAGACTTTACAGTAAAAATAGGAGGATATATGTCTCTTGACTAGTCTCACCTCATCCTAAGAACTAGGTACGGTTTGAAGATGAAAATTCTATTTGAACCACTGTCAAAAGACCATATCACCAACAAACCAACAATAAGATTAGAAGCAGATCATGCTATGTTAAATAAAGAAGAAAGGATTTTTGTTGAAGAGCTAGGCAACTAGACTAAGCATGATCAAGAAGAAGAAAATAGCCAGTTGTTGGCTATGATGCATAGCAACCTGTATGGGAACTATGACTCTATTGGTTTGGGCACATACGTCATTTTTGATGAGGACCAGACAATCCCAAATGTTATAAGGAAAGAGGCACCTACTACTCAAAATTTATAGGTTTGGACTTTGAATTTTGATGGGGCTAGAAGTAAACATGGTGCTAGAGCAAGAATTTGTCTTACTGCTCCAAATGGTGATAAAATTTTAAGGGCTATCTGATTCCAATTTGCTTGCACTAATAATGATATTGAGTATAAATATTTAGTACATGGGCTCCTGTTAGCCAAGAAAAAGGTAATTAAGAACCTAAAAGTAAAAGGAGATTCAAAATTATTAGTAAAGCAAATATGGGAAAAGACAGCAGCTAAGAATGTGAGAATGAGATCCTACAGGCATAGGATTTGGGATTTGATAGAAGATTTTGAAGCTTTCAATATTGAGATAATCCCTAGAAGTCAAAACTTTGAGGTTGATAGGATGGCCTAGATTGGCTCATAGTTTTACCCAGTGACTAGCCTATTGGTTAACAACAAGTTAGTAAAAGTTATAATGAGGCTGACCATTCCAGACAATGATGAGAATTGGCAAGTATTTTAAAATGATGCTCAGGTAGTCTCTTTCTTACAACAATCAGATGAGTTTGCTAATCAGTTGCAAACTAAAATTGAAGAAGCATATGGTGATCAAATTATACAATTGAGGACTAACAAGCTCCCCATGGGCTTCATCACCTTAAAAAACTTGTTTGACCTAGAGGATGTAAGCCTAGAAAAGAAAAGATTCCAGGAAGACAAAGTAGACTATTCTGAAATAGAGGTGAGTGATGGGAAAAGGCTAAAGGTTGGGAATTTTGCAACTCAAGAAGAGAAGGAAAGGCTAATTAAATTGTGCCAGAGATATGACAGAGTCATAGCTTGGAGCTATGAAGACCTTCATGGATACAATAGAGACATTATTCAGCACACAATAGAACTGACTGAAGGGTCTAAGCCCATCAGAAAGAAATAGAGGCTAGTAAATCCAAGGATTAAGCCTCTGATTGTAGATGAGTTGCAAAAACTTTTAGATTCCAAAATAATATTTCCAATAAAGCACTCGACCTAGGTATCAAATCTAGTACCAGTTAGAAAAAAGAATGGAGATGTAAGACTATGTGTAGATTTTAGAGATCTAAATAAAGCATCTTTGAAGGACCACTATCCCTTACCCTCCATGGAACAAATTCTACAAACTGTGGCTAAATCAGAGAGGTTTTCTTTACTAGATGGTTTCTCTAGATATAATCAGATTTGGCTAGCTGAGGAAGACCAATACAAAACTACTTTCACCACCAAATGGGGAACATTTGCCTACGCGAAGATGTCATTTAGCTTATCAAATGCAAGAGCCACCTTCCAAAGAGCTATGGATATGGCCTTTGGTGAGCTTATAAATAGGATCATCTTAGTCTATCTAGATGACCTCACTATATTTTCAAAAAATGCTGATGATCATTTTGATCATTTAGAATCTGTCTTCAAGAAATGTCAGGATTTTGGGATATCATTGAATCCCAAGAAATGCATTTTGTTGTGCCACAGGGAAAATTGTTGGGGTATATAGTATCTAAAGAAGGAATTTCTATAGATCCTAAGAGAATCACAGATATAATGAACCTACCTCTTCTAGTAAATAAAAGAGTAGTTTAGTCCTTTTTAGGAAAGATCAATTTTGTCAATAGATTCATAGCTAATTTTACAAGTTTGGTAAGACCAATGACACTCTTGCTAAAGAAAGACCTAATCTTCAAATGGACTACAAAAGGAAGGCAAGCCTTTAAAGAGGTCAAGAAGGATATCTCAGTAGCCCCAATGCTTAAAAACCCAATTTTTTTCAAGCCATTCATAATGTATGTCTATGGAGGAGAGTCAAGTATTGTTGTTGTCTTGACTCAAAAGAGCAATAGGCTAGAGGGGGAACACCCAATAGCCTTTTTCTCGAGAACTCTTAGGGATTATGAGACTAGGTAAAATTTTATGGAAAGGCAAGCCTATGCCATGGTAAAAGCCCTTAAGAAATTTAGGCATCTGATATCAGGGAACAATATTTTGATACTTGTAACTCACCCAAGTGTCAGGGAATACATCATGGAGGGGGAAATACTGAGAAAAGAGCCAATTGGATCACTAAGATCCTTGACTATGATGTAGAGGTTAGACCCACCAAACTAGTCAAAGGTAGGGGTTTGTGCTAATATATAACTCAAGAGCTTGAAAAGATGTCACCTAAGGAAGCAGATGTAGAAGGAGAGATGGAGACGGTGCCAAAATTACAAGAGGTTGATCAAGAATCCTGGGTCACAAGCAGGATTCATTTTATGAAAAATGGGATTTATCTCAGAGAACTCCCTCAAAATAAGAGGAGATATTATATGATACAGGGAGTTCATTTTGTTTTAATTGAACAAGTCCTTTTCATAAGAAATTTTGATGAAAAATTGTTAAGATGTGTAGAATAGGTTGAAGCTAAGAGAATACTACATGAAATGCATCATGGAATATTAGGGGGGCATTTTTTTGCAAAGACCACAGCCATAAAGATAAGTGAGGTAGGATATTTTTGGCCTACTTTATTTGCAGATTGTTATCAGCCAGTTAGAAAATGTCAATCATGCTAGTATTATATGAGGATGAGGAGGAATGCAGCCATGCCCCTTAGTCTTATAATTGTGTATGAACTTTTTGCTCAATGGGGTCTTGACTTCATTGGAATGATAAATCTAGTGTCCAGTATGGGTCACAAATGGATATTAACTGCCATAGACTATTTCACCAGATGGATTAAGGCAATTCCACTTAAGAAAGCAACAGAGAATGTGACCCTAGATTTTCTAGGGAGTATCACTACCCATTTTGGGGCACCTCGCACCATAATTTTAGATAATGCTAAAGCATTCTTGGGGTCTAAGTATCCAACTTTGCCTTGAAACATGGAATATATCTGAAAACTTCATCTAACTATTATCCTCAAGGTAATGGTCTGGTAGAATCAACCAACAAGAATCTGATAAGACTCATCAAAAGAGTAGGGGCAGATCATCACAAAGAGTGACATAAAGTGCTTAATCTAACACTATGGGCTGATAGAATCATGCCTAAGTAGGTGATCAACATGTCCCCATATGAATTGGTATATGGAAAGTCTATTATGATCCCCTTAAGCTTAGAAATCCCTACTCTCCAGTTGATCAAACAAATTGAAATTGAAGAAAATGGCCCCATGCAGGTCAGACTCGCAGAACTTTTGGAAGTTCAGGAAAAGAGGGATATAGCCCATGATTCATTGATTAAACATCAGGGGATGGTTAATAACTATTTTGATAAAAGGACTTCAAATCCTAATTTTGATGTACACTCAATTGTTTTGAAATGGGATGCAAGGGCCACCGAGCTGAGTTAGCATACCAAATTTGAAGCATTATGGACTGGCCCGTATAAAATTTGCATGTGCAAGTAGAAGAATTCATTCGAGCTAGATTCGATGGAAGGAGAACCTGAAGAGATTCTTGTAAATGGAATCTATTTAAAGCATTTCAATTGACTCAAGTCTCTAATGTATTATAGTTAGATAGTTTCCCTTTCTCACATTGTTTTTTCATTATTTTCCCGCTTTTCTTTTCAAAATAAATGTTTTAAACACATGTCGATGGCTCTTTGAAGCTGTAATTTTTGCAATTTTGATCTAGCAAGAGGTGGAGTTTTCTTTTTGAGTAGGCTCTTTGAAGTTGTAATTTTTGCAATTTTGATCTAGCGAGAGGTGGAGTTTTCTTTTTGAGTAGGCTCAAAAGTCTTGAGGATCACCAATAACTGTAGAGTAAATTTTTACTCTACATTGTATTCAATTTTCAGTCATGCACTACAATTTTGGTTCCCACATACCTTGGTCATAGTGGTGAGTTGAAGCAGAGCACGGGTTCATTTTTTGTCTAAGTATCAAAGTGTAGCAGAGGCTACCAAGTGTCACTATCCTAATGCAGGTTCTCTTTTCCCTTTTTTGTTTCCTTCATTTCATTTTGTCTAAGTGTTGAATTTGAGTAGAAGCTGCCAAGTGTCACCTTTTGAAACATAGAACCAACCAACTAGCATCGTTTGAGACTCTTTTCATAACTTTCAAGAGAGCCACAGATCATGCCATTCTTTAGAGGAAAGCAGAAGTCACCACATGTCGACATTTGAGAGACAATCAGTTTAATGCCTATGTTCAATACTTGGGTTCAACATTTTGGTTCAATACCTCGGTTAAAGTGTAAATGGCACACAGTATTGAGCCGTTGAACCATTAAACTATTTTAGTTCATTGGGAAGTTCAAGGGAGTGCCCCAAAAATCCAAAGGGACCAGTACCTTTTCGAAAGGTAGGGAAGCATCATTTCATTTTGTTTAAATGTCAAAGAGTAGTGGAAAGTGCCAAGTGTCACTTTTTGAGCCCCTTTCTACCCCATTCCTGAAAGAAGCAAAAGACAACACATACCCCAAGTAGGAGATGCAGAAGATGCCACATATCTTCCCAAGAATGGTGAAGGCCGCCACATGTCAACTTTTGAGAGACCATCTTCAAGCTTCATTACTAAATAAAGATTGTGGTGGGTCTCGAGTGTTATTTTAAAGGTTTGTGGAAGAGCCAAGTGTCAACATGTGAAGACTACCATGTGCATCCATCCCATTTTTAAAAGTTGCTCAGATAGGGAATGCGATGAGTTTTATTTTGTTAAAACTACTAAGTATCAAAGAAGCAGATTGTGATAGGTGTCGAAGGTGGAGTGTTCTTGAGTAGGATATAGAGAAAGTGGAAAATGTTGTGTGTCTTTGATTAATCAGGTGGAAAGTGCCAAGCGTCATTCTTTGGTGCCTTCTAAGCAATAAGGAGATTTTCAAGAAATCGACTAAGTGTCCTCTTCCATTTCAACAGAATAGAGTGTTTTGTGCATTTGTTGCCACAAAGTGAAATGGAGGGAAACTTGGCTGGAGTTAATTTGAGTAGATGGAACAGTTCATCGGGTAGATTTTTGGGGCTAGCAAACATTGAAAGCATCGTCTGCTTATCCCCTGTGAGTTAAGGATGAAGTATAATTACGTGGGAAAGGGGCTGATAGAATGATACATCTGAGGCTATAAAAAAGGAGGATCAGTAAAAAAAAGAAGAGGAAAACTTTTCTATAGTTTTAGACTTTCTAGAGTTGATGACCAAGTAGTATCATTTGCTTTTGTCTCATTTTCTTGAGTTGTAAAGTTGATGTAACTGTGCATGTTTCTGTGAATTTTATGTAGCTGAATGAATTAAGAAGATTGAACTCTATGCCTTGGTTGATATTATCTATGTCATTTGTGAAATTAGTCTAAACTATGGATTTTTTAGAGTTGTGATTAGGAATGTCATTTGCTTTTGTCTCATTTTATTGAGTCAGAATTTCTACATAAATGTGTGTGTTTCTGCACCTCTTATGTGATTGGAAGATTCTTATAAGAAGATTGAACACTATGCCTTTATTGACATTTTTTGTATCTCAATAAAAGAAGCCTCTGTTATGAGCCTTTGTTTCTATTATTTCAATCTTTTACATTGATCATGCACTTGTCTGCTCTTAAATGTATTTGAATCCTATATATAGTCTCACTGTGCTCAAGTTAGGATTAGGATTACACTCAGGGGCATCATCATAGTTAGGTTTCATTTCCTGTATTTGCATTTTTGTCTAATTTCCTATCCCTTTTCCCCAACAATTGATACAAAAGAAGAGACCAACTTCTCTAAAATTTAGAGGTTGTTTCAAGCCACAATGTCCCACAGCTTGAAACTTCCCATTATTGATTGATTAGAATCAAGTGCAATTTTCATCATCAACAGTATTCTAGTCTATGTCTTTTGAAATCTAAGCTTAAAATTAGTCATAAACTCATAAGGAACCCTCTTAATGGTTATGAGTTGTTAAACTAGGGATAAGTGATCTAATTTATCCTCAAACTACCTAAAAAAGGCTTCACCTAAGTCATCCTAGGAATCAATATAGTTCAAAAGAAGGTTTTTATACCACTACAATCTTTTTCCTTTGAAGGATGTAGTAAGCAAATGGATAGCATCATTCTCTTAGATGACATTATGAATAGAACATATGTTATCTACATATTTAATGTGCTCAATAGGTGTGGTTTGGTCTTCTCTAGATAAATAAGGTATGATTTTAAGAGTTTATGTTGGGATATCATAATACTGATCCAAATTTAGAGTGTTTCCTTAATTAAAAGAGGCAAATACCTAGTTACTAGGAATAGCCATTTGGATAGTGGGGATTGAATTGTCTTGCACAATGGACTAATTTGAGGATTGAAACAATATCAAAGGATAAGGATTTGTTATTATAAATATTTTTATTTTATTATAATATGAAGGTAACTCAACAAATTTAAAAGGAATACCTTTTCTTGAAGATCTTGTAGTAACCTTTGGCATGTAACTTGTGTTGGTCTGTTGCTAAGAATCCTAAAACATCAAAGAATCTTATGATTCCAGGATTATGAATGTCTTATAATAATTATAATGTATTTATTAAACTCTAAATTTTAGAGATGACAAGGAATACAGGTCCCACCACACATGCCAAAAATTGTTATCAATGAAGAGTATAACCCTTGTGAGAAGGTGTGCCTCTTCTCACTCATGTTAAAATAATGGGATATCTCCTAAGTGTGGGTGACTTTGATTTGTATATAATATCTATAAATAGGGATGGTTCCCTTGATTCAATCACTTAATATAATTATAATCCTACTAACTAATTATTTATTGACTAAGGGAAAGGGTGAAGGGATGATGTTTTAATTAAAATTGACATGAAAACTTGAAAGAGAGATGATGTACCAATGTTTGTGACCAATTATTTTTGTAATTAACACTCTTGGAAATAAAATAATATTTTACACATTCACTTAATTTTAGGTCTATGGATTCTACAATAGTGTTTCATAAAATGGCCTCAACAACACTCACTCTTAGCATGAAAGCAATAAAAGTTTATTGAATTCACTTCCAAGTTTGGACTAAGATTGAACCTATGCACTTAATATGACCTATAAAAACATAAATATGTTGTAAAAAGGTACAAAAACCATACATTAACATAGGAAAATTAATTATTCACTAAGTTATGTCAATGGAGATCACACATACACTTCACACAACACCTTGAAAATGGAGGAAACTAGCTTCTTCTTACTTCAAAATGTGTAGTATAAAATTTTAGCAACATTTAAACATAGCTAAAGCATAAAATTGATATGTTAATGTTGTAAAATAAAGTACAAATATAATAAAGGGTAGGAGAGGGGAGACCAAGCAGCCCCAAAATAGGGGTGACTCAATTTATCCTCACACCCTTCATATCCTACATATTAGCTCCTAGATTTTATATCCTCTTGCCTTAAAATAATGGCATAGGTGGTAGATTTGAACTTATTTGGGAATCTTGAAGAAGTCTTGAGCATTTATTGGTGAAGTTTAACCACTTGAAGTGCCTATATATTTGCTTACATACCCTATATATTAGTTTGTATGTCTTCCTTGATGAAGAAGTCTTCTTCCATAAAAACAGGTCTTCAATTCCTCATTAAATCTTTAATTGAATACTTATCCTCATCCATTTATCATACCTCTCCACTTTTTTGTGGATGTTAGAAGGCTCTTTAAGCCTCTTTGTCCTTTTAAATTTGACTTAACATAAGAGAGGGAGAAGGCCTTCTTAAGGTTGTTGGAGACTCCTTAAACCATTTGAATCCTTATTGAAATCAACCTATAACATTTTATTGATTAACCTAGCATAGGAGACAAGGATAAATCTTGTTTAAGAGTTTTATGCATTGATTTGATGATTTAGTACTTTAACTCCTCCTTCTCTATCATGGTGTAGAAAGGTGAAAACTTAGCTTTGCCTTGAATAAAGAAATTTACCTCCATTAATATCCTATAAACATCATATCAGACCTAAAACATGTCATTTGAAGTCATCAAACACTCCAAAATATCTATTTTTACTTGTTTAGATTCCATTTTTCTCAATTCTTTATAGCCCTCAAAATAGGTAAACCTCCTTGTATGGAACAATTTATAGAGTATATTAGAGAAACAAATACATATTAGAGGATCCAATATCCCCTTACAGCTCCATGCCAAGTTTTAGGACATAAATATGATTGGAAGTGTCCTTTTTCTATTATTTTCTCTCCTCCATTAGGCCTCCTCACCTAGAAACTGAGTTTTGGACCAAAATCACTTCCAACATGTGAAACTTTAAGAAAGTATATGATTCACTTTCCCCATTTTAATACCATTATCCATATAATTATCTCTTGATACCCTTTATAGATGGGTGAACCATGAAATGGTTAAAAACCCTAGTCTAGGTGCTTGTATAGGCATGGGAAATAGTTTGAGTGTTTTGCCAAGAAATTTCTAGCTTTTAATGCTTTAAATAGGTTCATTGAGGTTTGAAACACATTATTAAGATTTAATATTCTGAGGATATGTATTTTGATTAACTTTATAGACCTACATATAGGCCTTTTAGCTTGTAAAACTGAGTTTTCTTCATATTTTGAAAAAGTTGCCAACTTATAGAGATAATATAACTCCTTAAGAGGCCTAAAGATGTGTTTTTAAGGTTTTAAAACCTTTATTTAGTCTAAATATACCTTTTTACCTAATTTGGTATCCAATCCAAACCTTAATCCCTCATAGAGACACCTACAACCATGCTTTCCAACCTATTTTATATACTTGTACCTAAAAATGTACCATAAAGTACCATGCTCAGATTATAATGAGACATATATAGGTAATAAAGGTTGTTTTTAGGTTGAATCATTCCATTTTGAGTACTTAAATAATTAATTTCCTTAATTGGGTCCTTTAGGAGGGTTTAACAAGGGTTTAATGATCTTACCATCTTAATGATGGTTCATAAAGTACAGGGGACTAATATAATCCAAGAACTAATTCCATGAATTGGAAGTAGGGATGCCCATAAAAAATCCCCTATGATATTGAGTTCCCATGTAGATTGTCATGAAATATCTAAGCATTATAATATGACATTCGAGTAGCAAACTATGCATTCTATGAGGTTGAGAGAGAAATATGCCTAAAAGTTCAATTTTTTAGTTTGATTATGTGTGTTAATACCTCAGGAAGGTCTAAAACATATCTATTAACAATATAAAATTATTATTATCATTTTTTTATCTTTAATAATATTGTAGAGTAAAAATACTCTATGTTTATTTTTTATTTTCAATTGCGCACTACAAAATTTTGTTCTCGCACACTTTGGTTTGAGAAGGCAAAGTTTTGACTCAGAGCACGGGTTTGAATTTCTTTTTGCCTCATTTTTATGTAAGTGTTAGGATCAAGTAGAAGACGCCAAGTGGCAAGAGTGGAAGATTTCAATGTGCTTTTCTAAAATCAATGGAAGACACCATGTATCCCCAGCTGAAGAGAGCGGAAGCCACCATGTGTCAACCTCTGAATTATCATCATTTTGTTTCATTGACAAGTAAAGACTGTGGTGGGTCCCGCATTTTGTTTTGAGGCAAGTAGAAGCCACCAAGTGTCACCATCCATGTAAGTATGAAATGAGGCCTGATTATTTCTATAGTATAGACAGGGCAATGTGGAGATGAACACGTGTCACCTTCCACAGGTTTCTCAAAAGGTAGCTAAAGGCAGCGGAGATCACCATGTGTCCTTTGTCAAGAATAAGTGAAAAGTGCCACATGTACCTATTCCCTTTTTGAAGTTACTTGGGTGAGAACTTCTTTGGGTCCCATTTTCTATAGAAGTTTTTTAAGTTTTGGAGAAGCAAACGGTGACAGATGTCAAGGACCGAACACTTCTAAGCTAAGACACAGTAAGATTATAGGTTACATGGAACATGCCGTGTGTCTTGAGTAAGTGTTGAAAAAGCTGCCAAGTGTCATTTTTTGGTGCCTCCTAAATAATAAGAAGATTTCCAAGTAAAATAGGGGAATCAACCAAGTGTCCTCTTCCGTTTGATAGAAGGGAGCGTCATGTGTATCTATTTCAGCCAATGAACTGTAGGAAGACAGAACCTTTCAGAATCTAAGAAATATCTTCTATTAGACACTTCCAATTTAGTGAGAGGCCAATTGGGCCATTAGATTGGGAACACACAGATAATCTAAAGCAAATCCAATGCTATAAAGAGGGGTGTAGAGATCAATAGAAAGGAAGATCAAAAGATTGGAGATAATTTTTTATGAGAGACTATTGTCAAGAGTTTTAGACTTTTAGAGCTGAGATCAGGAATATCACTTGCCTTTGTTCTATTTTCTTGAGTTTGAAATTTTATGTAACTGTGCATGTTTATGTGCCTCTTATGTGATTGGAGAATTAATAAGAAGACTGAGTTCTATGCCTTTGTTGATGTTTTTTGCGTCATTGCAAAAGTAGTCTAAGCTATGAGCCTTTGTTTCTATTATTTCTATCTTTTACATTGATCATGCCTTGTTCGCTCTTTAATGTAATTAAATCTTACATATAGTTTCATTGTGCTTAGAATTAAGGGTCAAATTACATTCAAGCACATCGCCATAGTTAGATTTTCTTTCTTTGCATTTGTGTTTCTATTTTAAATTCCTATCCCTTTCCTCCCAACACTTGAGATAAAGAAGAGACCAGCTTCTTAAAAATCTGGAGGTTGTTTCAAGTTGCAAGTCCCACATTCTTAAAACTTCCCATCGTTGGTGTTAGAAACAAGTGCAATTTTATCCATCAATAGTTTTTGGCACACTTAGTGAGACACCATCTTGAAGTTTCTTTCAAGACCATATGAACCAGAGAGCTACAAGGAGTCAGAGCTGTGGACCAGTAACCAGATCTCAATCTACTGTAAATCTAAGTATCCTATTACCACCTTTGGTAACTAGTCCAAGAAGAAGAGTTAATCAGTTTATACCAATACCAAGAGTAAATATGGGAGCCCCTATACCCCCAAGGAATTATGCAAGTTGGAACACTGGTAGTCCTTTGATTCTCCCAATACCACCAGCCACTTGGGATCCTATCCCAGTAAATGCCTTAAAAGCTCTACCCAAATTCAGTGGGCAAGATTTTAAAACACCTGAAGAACATCTTCAAGATGTATCAGATGTCTGTGCTATACATGTTGTCACAGAGTAGAATGTGGCTATAAGATTATTAGCAACTTCTTTTAAAGGAAAGGCTCTGGAATGGTACAGATCCTTGACCCCAAATACCATATCTACATGGGATTAGCTTGGAGATATTTTCTTTGAAATATTTGAAGAAAAGGGTGATAAGTCTTCTTTGTTGTAGCAATTGATTACCATCCAAAGGGCACCACAAGAATTAATGACTGACTTCAATTCTAGATTTCAAAAGACTTGGGAAAGAATTCTTGCTATAGCTAGACCATTACCAGGTATGGCTATAGTTTTTTATCTTAAGGCTTTAATTTCAAATATATCTATTATGATTCAGTCACTTGGAGGTCAGACTCTACCAGAGGCTTATGACTATGTAGTCAGAGTTGAAAATAATTTGATAGATGCTAGAAAGTTTCCCCCAAGACCTCCCATGCCCATGTTTCTATAAATTACCTTGCCATTACCTCAAGAAGCCCCTAAATCCATAGCCCCACCTGTGTCTATGTATAAATATCCTTAACCACCTGTTAAAGAACTTGTCCATGATCAGTCATCTGAGATGGAGGATATTAAGAATATCTTAAGGACAATTTCTAATGATTTGATTAACATAAAGAGACAACAAAACCCTTACCCTAGACCTCAATATCAAGGCTATCAAGGAAATAAATTTCTATCACATTCAAACCAATATCAGGGTCATCAAAGGAAAAATAACCCTCAGCCAGCAAATCAATTAGTGGCAGTCCCTACACTGTCACAGATTGTTCCCCCAATTCAAATAGAGAAATTGTTCAAGGGTAAAATAATTATGTAGATAGCACCAATGCTTGGTGTTTCCCTTGTAATAATGCTCATACACCTAGATATTGTCCCATGGGTAATCTACAACAAAAGGTAGCAGAGCAAAGAAGAATGGATGGACAATTTGCCAGTACTTCAGATGCACAAACTTATTAGTCTTCTGGTACGCAAAATTTAGTCATGATGGCTCAAATGCAATTAATGTCTTTCAACAAGAAGAAGAAATAGCCCCTAAACATGCTTTATTTTCATGGATTGAAGATGAAGAATCAGTATTCTTGAATGAAGCTTCTGCTTCCAAAAAACCAGTGGTACAATCAAACTACTATACTAGATCAAAGAGAAGGATGATGGAATAGCCTAAAGTTGTAAATGGTCAAGTTATGGAGAATCCTCCATTTCAAAGTCAAAGAAACATTGATGTCAGACAAGAAGTGCCTCAACCAGTGTAGAACCAAGTGATTCCTACACAAGTTCAAGAAAAAGCAAGGTATCCTTACTTTCCAAGAACCCAGACTCTGGGACCAATGAATGTGGTGGATCAATTTAAGAGGACTCCAGCACAAGTATCAATATGGGACATATTAACTATCCCTAAACAAAAGACATTATTACAAGAAGCTCTACAAGGCCAAGTGATGCCTAAACATCATAGCATCAAAGAAGGACCTGCTAAAAAAGAAAGGCTCAAAGACACAATTCATCTGCAGACAACAGCCTTTGTGAACAATACACTAGAGGTAAACAAGTCCAAACTAGAACCATTTTATTTAACTTTGATAGTTGGAAAGAAACTATTGCATAATGCAATGATAGATTTAGGGGCTAGTACTATAGTAATGCCTAAGTAAATAGCTAATGCTTTAAAAATAAAGTATGAACCACTCACTAAAGGAGTCATGCAGCTAGATGGCAGAATAGTACAAACAATAGGGAGAATTAAACAACTCCCATTGCAATTATATACTTGTCCAAATATAATTGTCAATCAAGTTGTAGTAGTCATAGATATACCTCCTATTTTTGGCCTATGTTCATCTAGAGACTTTACAGCCAAGATAAGAGGATATATCTCCCTTGATTGGTCTCACCTCATCCTAAGAACCAAATATGGTTTAAAGATGAAAATTTTATTTGAACCACTATCAAAAGATCACATCACCAATGAACCAACATCAAATTTAGAGGCAACTCATGCTATGCTAAATAAGGAAGAAAGGTTTTTTGTTGAGGAGTTAGGTGACTGGACTAAACATGATCAAGAAGAGGAAAATAATCATTTGTTTGCTTTAATGGAAAATGATCCATATGGAAATTATGACTCTACTGGTCTAGGCAATTTTGTCATATTTGATGAAGATCATGAAATCCCAAATGTTTTAAGGGAAGAAATGCCAAAAGATACCACTTCTATCAATCCTCGGGTCTCTCAACATGAATTCCATATTTCGAGTGGGAAGTCACAAGCTTTTGCCTTAATCTTTGATGAGGAAGAGATAATTTCTGACTTTCTTCTCACTTTACAAGATGATATGGAGGAGCATGGACACTTTCTTGATCATGATTTGAATGACTTATTTGAAGCCATTAGAGGAGGTTATAATATTATTCAAAGAGGATGTGAACTAATTGTAGATGGACAAAATAGCATTGAAACCCAAATAAATATGCAAAATTACTGCAAATTTTTAGAATTATCCTTTCAAGAGGTTGGTGATTTTGAAGATAATATTTTTTAAGTCATTAAAGAGGATGATCATGAAATAGAATATGAGGTTGAGGTAGAAGGAAATAAGCCAATAAATGATATATATCAAAGGGCTCATGGTGATGAGAAAATAACCATAGATTTCTTGATGATACACACCAATATGAAGAACCAGCATTCAACAAGCTTTGGAGAATGAGAAAAGTATGTATATTTTGAAAGCTTGTTTGACTCTGATCCACTCAAATGCAGGCCAATAAAGGTGTCATGCAAAAAGATCAAGTTACTAGAACTTCACCTCATTCAGCCACTTGTCTGGCAACATAAGTTGTCTCACCATGAAGGAGACTTTAGAAATTCTTCTTTTGATCTAGGAGGAAGTCAAAGATACTTGGTTAATGTATTATAGTTAAATAGTTTCCCCTTTCTATGTTGCTTTTTTTCCCATTTTGTCTTTCTTGCTCTTCTTTTAAATAAGTGTTATTTAAACACGTAGCCACAGCTCAGAGCCATTTCAAAATTTTCAAAAAACTCTTGAAACTTTAAATATCTCTCAAATCTTAAATTCCCCAAGGTACCTTGCATAGCCACTTGCATGACATGTCTAACTCGCTATTCCATGAAGATTTAGTAAGATTTGCTAACGGTTATCTAGGTTTAATGCCATTTTGAGACTTGATGGGTCAACAAATACTTCATAACAACAGTTAAAGCTTACATGTTTCTCAAACATTCCTGCATCTATGAGAAAACCCTTGCTACTTGCATTTTAGCTCACAGTAAACCTGCTTAAGCGAAAGTGTTTTCTATTTTGCAAAAGTTCATACTAGTTATCACATAATAGATATAGATATGGAGGGAGCATAGTCTTTACAATAAGGAGCTAGGATTTATGAATCCCTTGATAAGTTTCTCATGAGAAAATCATATGCTTCAGCCCTCACATAACCATTAAAGGTCTACCCATGAACCAGAGTCCCTAAAGTTGATCAAATAAGTGACCCAGCAAAGATAAAAGATTATGCAGATGGAGTCATGGATCTAATTCTTCAAAGAACTACTAGTGAAACTCTCAGAGAAGGGGCACATCAAAGGTGTCTTTAGAGGGCCAAGGTGGGACAATAAGAGACATTTGCAATGAGGATATGGACTTCTCAATTGGCATAATTCATTGTCCCAGGTGTGCATCCATGCCCTGATTTGGTTATGCACTGACTTGTTCCATGCACCCTCAAACACCATACAATAGGGTCTATTCATGATGTAAATTACACCAAAGGCTATTAGAGAAATGTTGGCCTTGTATCATGATAAGACAACTATGTTTCCCACCATGGCTAAAATGCAAAAAACATGGGAAAATATCAATACTTAGTTAAGTTTCTTAAGATTTGAATTGCAATTAGGTGATTATGATACTAGTGTGCCAACATTCCTTGCAGTAAGAGCCCAACTTACACAAGCTAGCCAAGATGCACTATCTATGATGGCTTTCATTTTTTAAATGAAAGATGATATGACCATCTATGGAGAATAAATGGCTATCCTCTTTAGGTTGAAAAATGTCGACAAGACTCAGGAGTATCATCTTGATTTCTTTGAACAAATTGCATATTCCATGGTGGAACAACTTGCCTAGTTCAAATCAAAGGGGGTTTTCAAGTACTCTTCTTATTTGTTTCACCTTATGTTGTATCATAACTCTGACATCTTTTCCCAACATATTCATCTTAATATGTATGACCCAAGTTTTAGTCTACAAAGGACCACTCCTATGTTTACATGGACACATATTTTGTCAAAAACTAGTGATCCATATGAATTCTAGGAACCGTTTGTTACCCCTAATTTTTGTCACCTAAGCCCAGAACTAGTTATAAATAGACTATTTCCAAGTGTTTCAAACCTTATGGCCACTTTCCCAATTCCTTGTGATTTCTTTTTTGGATCCCACCATACAATTATTAGAGTCCATAGTTTTTGTGGGGAACCAGTGTTGCTACCTAAGATTTTGACTCTTAGGTTAGCATTCTTAGAGGTCACTAGGTAGGTGTCTATAGTAGATAATGAATATGGCTCTGGGAAGAGGAAGAGGAAAATGTATGACCTCCCATGGGTGATAAACAACATGACACTAGAGGCCAAAGATGTTGAAATTGTGTTGCTTAGAAAGCTAGCCTTCCTAGTTTTCCTTCTAATCAAAGATAAATGGGTATATGACCCAAATGGTTTCTTAGCTTCATGGATCAGAACAATAGGGTTGCTGCCAGAATTGCACATGAGGGCTGCCCCTTTTGGGAAAATAGGAAAAATCCTAGGGAGGATATTCCTGAGTTTCATGTTGAATTGACGGATTTGCCTCTTCAACAAAATAGACCATGGGAAACCTTCTATGTTAAGCAAATGGATTTTGACCCCAAAATCAGAATGACTTCTGGTTTATGAAGGGCACTAAAGAATAAAGACTGGGATGTTGAGAAAATAAAATCTTATTGGAAATATAGGCAAGAAATTTGTCAGATAACTCACTCTTTTGGGAATGTGGACTCAGATGAGAAATTAGAAGAACTATGGGATGAGTGCCATCTGTCCCCTGTATATAGCCCTAACACAAGCAATTTACCAAAACAAGGTGTAGAGATGGAAGCCAGAGTAGGATCCAGCCAAGAATCATAGGCCCCAGGGCAAACCACAGCTTCAGTCACTATGGCTATTTGGCCCTAATCTCTTAGCATCATGGAAAAGCAAAAGAGTGTGGTATCTTCACCACCAAAAGCTTCCCCATCAACAGCAGTCCTTGAGGTTCCCAGTTTTGCACAAGCACCACTAATGGTAGTGGTAGATGTTGAAGAAAAAGAAACATAGCCAAAATAAGAAACACCAAGGAAACACAAAAGGCTAAGGTTTCAACTTGAGTCAGAGGAGAGGGTAGAACCCTCACAACACCAACTAAAAAGTACTAGGGTGACTCCTTAGGTAGGTATTGTTCCTCTTCCTCCTTCTCAATCTCTTTCTTCTCCTGTAGGCATGATGATTCCTTCTAGCTAGATGACATCCCCTACCACCTCTGTTATGCCCATTTCTCACTTTGCCCCATCTATCCCTACTCAAACTTTATCATTGCCTCACTTTTCTCCCTTTGTTCTAAAGAAACTACCTCCTTAGATTGCCCATAGCCAACAATTGGCTATTCCATATGGTTTGCCACAAGGACATCCTTTTGTGGGTGGGCACATTGCCTCTCCTTCTACCTTCCAAACTCAAGCAGATAATACTAGGAAGGTGAGGGAAGCTTGAAGAGAGAAAAATAGGATCAAGGATAATAAGGCCTTATCTACACTACACCTGAGGTCACAATTTGACCCAATTCAACAACAACTAATGGTGACTCATTTGTCACCAAATATAATCAAGCCAAGTGAGCAGATGTAGCCAAAAAACTACACAATGAATGCAGTGGCCATAGACATGTCCCTGTTCAGCCCACAAGACAAAATTGAGCTACTAATTGAATCCACTTCTATAGTTGCTAAAGACTATTTGAAAATATCAAGGAAGCTACAGAAGATGGAGGCTGATCTAGCCAAAGAGAAGGCAAATTGTAGCAATTTGACCATAGAAATCAATACAAAAGATAATGAAATAGAGAGCCTAAATAAATAGCTGCAAGATATTATTTCTCTTCAAACTCACCAGGTGATCCAAGCCCAAAATGATTCTCTAAAAGTACGGCTAATGCAGGTAAAGAATGTAGTGACCACCCTAAGGCGAGAAAAGGTAGCATTACAAGAAAAATGTGAGGAAAGCCTACTATAGGTTACTCAATTAGAATAAAAGCTGCTGAATGAACAAAATAATACCATGGCTATACAAGCCCAATTTCAAGCTGAGCAACAAAGAGCATAACAATTGACACTGGAGTTGGCCAATAGGCCAAGGAATGTAGGAGTGTTAAATCTAGTGAAGGAGCTTTATGAATCAATGTGGAAAAGAATCTCTTCAGAGATTATTCAGCTCAGGCCTTCTCTCACCTTCCTACTAAATGCACAAAAATTGTGTGAAAAGGTGGAGAATTCAGTTGAAGACACTCTAGACACTTTAGCTACTATTTCTTGGAGAGTTTTGGATTTTAAAACATTGCTGCAAAAGCTTTATGATGCAATGGATGAAACATTGTCAATAATAGGAAATAATGATAGAATGGTCACTGCTAAGCGAGTGAATGAGGTTCTCAGTTGCAACTCTACAACCATCAATTACAAAGAGCTTCTCAATGTAATGAAAGAAGGAATTAGTGAAATGAAACAACACATTGAAGACCTAGTGCAATTAGGTCTTCCTTCTCTATTTCCTAATGACAACACTGTGCTAATGGTTGATGAAATTGAACCTTTGATGTTGGCCAAGTAGAATGATCAAGTAGTTTTTCAAGATTTAAGGGATGAATCATTAGTACCTAAAGTAAAAGATATTTTGATTCCTATTTCCCAACTTGAATTTAAGTTAAAGGCTATGGTTTAGATTTTGCAAAAATCTTCACACAAAGACATTATCAACCTTGACTTAGCCTTCAATGAATTACAAAATAATCAGGGGTTATCTGATGATGAGTGGTCTACCTATCAAATAGCTTTGCTGAAGCTATGAATTTTTGTCATTTTGATCAAGTGGGAGTTGTAGTTTCTTTTTTGAGCAGGCTCAAAAGTCCTTAAGGTCACCAATAACTGTAGAGTAAAAAATAATTTACATTCCTTTTTTATTTCTAGTTGCACACTACAAAATTTTGTCCTTGCACACTTTGGTTTGAGACAGTGAAGTTTTGACTCAGCGCAGGCTTGAATTTCTTTTTGCCTCATTTTTATCCAAGTGTCAGGATCAAGCAAAAGACACCAGGCAGAAAGAGTGGAAGATTTCAATGTGCTTTTTTAAAAGCAATGGAAGATGCTACGTATCCCCAGCTAAAGAGAGCAAAAGCCACCACATGTCAACCTTTGAATTATCTTCATTTTGTTTCATTGACAAGTAAAGACTGTGGTGGGTCCTGGGTTTTGTTCTAAGGCAAGCAAAAGCCACCAAGTGTCACCATCTGTGTAAGTATGAAATGAGGCCCGATTGTTTCTATAGTATAGATAGGGTGACATAGAGATGGACATGTGTCACCTTCCACAAGTTTCTCAAAAGGTAGTTAAAGGTAGCAGAGATCAGCATGTGTCCTTTATCAAGAATAAGTAGAAAGCACCACATGTCCCTATTCCCTTTTTGAAGTTGCTCGGGTGAGAACTGCTTTGGGTCCCATTTTCTATAGAAGTTGTTTAAGTTTTGGAGAAGCAGATGGTGATAGATGTCAAGGAATGAACACTTATAAGCGAAGACACAGTAAGATTATAAGTTACACGGAACATGTCATGTGTCTTGAGTAAGTGTTGTGGAAGCTACCAAGTGTCATTTTTTAGTACCTCCTAAATAATAAGAAGGTTTTCAAGTAAAATAGGGGAATTGGCCATGTGTCCTCTTTTATTTGATATAAGGGAGCGTCTTGTGTATCTATTTTAACCAATGAATTGTAGGAAGATAGAACGTTTTAGAATCTAAGAAATATCTTCTATTAAACACTTCTAGTTTAGTTAGAGTTCAGTTGGGCCATTAGATTGGGAACCCATAGACAATCTGGAGTGAATCCAATGCTATAAAGAGGGGTGCAGAGATTACCAGAAAGGAGGATCAGAAGATTGGAGAGAATTTTTTATGAGAGACTATTATCAAGAGTTTTAGACTTTTAGAGCTGTGATTAGGAATATCATTTGCCTTTGTTCTATTTTCTTGAGTTGGAATGTTTATGTAGCTTTGCATGTTTTTGTGCCTCTTATGTGACTGGAGAATTAATAAGAAGATTGAGTTATATGCCTTTTTTGATGTTTTCTGTGTCATTGCAAAAGTAGTCTAAGTTGTGAGCCTTTGTTTCTATTATTTCTATTTTTTACATTGATCATGCCTTGTTCACTCTTTAATAGTTTCACTGTGCTTAGAATTAAGTGTCAAATTACATTCAGGTGCATCGCCATAGTTAGATTTTTTTTCCTTTGCATTTGTGTTTCTATTTTAAATTCCTATCCCTTTCCTCCCAACACTTGAGATAAAGAAGAGACCAGCTTCTTAAAAATCTAAAGGTCATTTCAAGTTACAAGTCCCACATTCTTGAAACTTCCCATTGTTGGTGTTAGAAACAAGTGCAATTTTAAACATCAACAAATATATGCAACATCTTTGACTGAGATTGAGGGTTTATGAGCAAATTGGTCATCTTGACCCTAATAGTCCTATTTTGACCTCCTTTTGATCTAACAAGGATGTAAATAATATTATAATCTTTATTTAGTATATTTTACATCCTATATAAACTCCATATTCTAAATTGAAAATAAAAATTGCACATTTTTACCTTATAATGCCAAGACTACCCTTGACTGTAGGTGCATACTAGGCCTATCTTGATTGCAACTTTTAAGTGATCCTCCTCTACTAGAATTTTAACACTTTGGTGGTCAAAAAAATTGTTATAGGGTTAAATCCATGTTATTATTATACTTCTACAAACCTTACTTATCTTCATGGTTCATCTTTTTACCAAAATGACACCTTTCCTATAAGAAGTCATACAAGTATGTGTATACGTAGTAGGCCTGCTCTATAATTTTAATATTGAACCTATTCAATATAATCTACTTAACATTGAAATGTTCTTTGAATGAATTTGGAGAGATTCTTAATGGCCTCCTTAACTTATATAATCTCTCAAATCAATGTCAAGCCTTGAACAACCAATATCAAATCTCTCACATACACCTTTAGGGAATTATAAGTCTTGCCTCTATAATTTATCAGTTGGTATGAAGATGAAAATTTGGATTGGGTTTAGATTATATGCCAAGAATTAAAAAGGTATTTATTATCAAGAAAAACCCTCCATTATAGTCACCATATCCTTACCAACTGAAAGAGATTTAGGGACTACTTGATATGTAACTTTTCTTTACTTTTACCCATAGGACTATAAGTGGCAATAGTTTTTGAAGTGAATTTGATTCAATATCCACTAATACTCTTTAATTATAATTATATCAAATGACTTCATACAGTCACCTACTCACTTAAGCTCTCAAAACAATACACACATTCACTCTCATGCTCTTAACAAACTTGATTATGTCATCATTGCCCATAGTATGGTTGTAGGTGATGAGCTAAGGATCCTTGCATATTAAGATTTGAAACATATCCTTCCTTGTTTAATTTATTGTCCCTTTTCATATTGAAACTAATTATAATCCATATTACACTTAAAATTCTCTTGGAAACATGTAAAGTCTGCTATCTTTGTGCATAGGCTTCTTGATAAGCTTACACAGACTCAGTTGTAGATGGAAGTTTTGACCTAAAGGTCAAATCATGTGTCAAACATAGGTTCATAATTAATTTTAAAGGAATTTAATACACTAAAATTCTCATATCTAATTCAAATCTTTGTGCAAATTCCCAACCTTCAATATTGACATGAAGCAGTCTTTATTAAGCTTATAAATGATTATTTGTTCCTTTCTGCCTCTATATGGACAAAGGAAAATATGATGGGGTTAACCAAATGAAAAATATGTATTAAGACTCTCATTTATCCTTACTAACCTTTCATTATCTTGGAGTATCAACTTAATATGAAAATTCTTTATTAACATGAGACCAAAAAATGATCTTTACCTTAAACATTGCTAAACAACCTTAAGAAATTCTTAAAGTATGTTTAAAGGACCTCATTTATGACCCTTCTTAATAAATTATTGTAATATTAGACCATGAGTTCAATTATTTTGAAACATTCTCATATTCCCATCCCTCTAATGGGCTTAGATCACCTTGAATATCCATTTGACACCTTGAGTGTTTTTTCCTTAGGTGTACACAGTCCATCTAAATTTACATAGCCTATTTGAAGGCAAAATGAATTGAGGTGTGTGCCTTCTTATATATTTATAATGTTTTTATAACCTTGGTAATATGATAAAGGACACAATATCATGATTTAAAGAAAACATAGACATTTTCAATGCTTGAAAAGCTTACATCCATGACCTACCTCATAATAACCTCAAAATAGGTTGTCACTATCTGTAACCTTGCTATAATCTGCACTCTTTTTCCAAATCTAATATCTCTTCACTTTTTTGGCTTGTTTCATGATTGTTGACTAATTTTGACTTTTAGGTTAAAATAGGGCACTGCTAGTTAAAAACTTCATTTTTAGGAATATGATGGGGTCTAATATATTGTCATAAGGTGTTTTATAGGTCATTGTATGCCTCTTAATGTTATATTAACCTTGGTCAAACATTTCATTAGCCTATCATGTCATTTGGGGTCATTTCAAGGGTTTAAATGGTGCATTTAATTCTTTATATGGGTTTCTTGGGATTTATGCAAGTTAAAAAATCTTATTTCATGACCCATATGTCCTTATAATTCTTAAGAAGCTGACATAACTAAATAAATGGTAGGTTGTTCAGACAAAAGGCAATTTTCTTAGCCAAAGAGAGAGGAATGGACACTTGTATGACTACCTTGGGAAGTGTGCCTCTTGGAAAACATGGTGATGTGACTCTTCACCTCCCCATAGGTCATATACACATTTTTTCATTTGTTTCATAAAAAATTGCATTTATAACTCATTTTTCTCCCTTTTCCTCTTGGCATGCAAAGAAAGGTCAATTTCAAATGCTCACTATGGGCTGTACAACTTGAGTTGGAGGAAATTATCTTGGATTTGGATATTTATCTGATTATACTTCACATCCATAATAAGAAGTTGCAATTTTTTTCCTCCTCCTTTATAAATGATTATTAACATTCCAAATAGCTTTTTATGCCTATTCAACTATGAGGGGGTCTCCTTTTGAATTTGTTTCAACTTTTCTTACTTTGGATTGATTGAATGGTTTGTTGAAGGTGCTTTAAAATGTTTTTGAATATTTTATTATGCTTCTTTTGGTGTTTTAAGTTTCAAATACTTGGGAAAGCCTCCTTTAAGCTTATACATGCTTGTAAATGGCCTAGTTTGCATTGGCAGTCAGCTCAGTTACTTTGTGAGTGGTTTATCCATGTTGGAACAAGGTATTTAGTGATTTTTTTAATGATTCTCTTGATGTTTTTAATATGTTCAAGGGTTTACAAGTTTTTTGTGGTATTTGGAAGGCCTTGACTTGCATTTTTCTTGCTCTCTCATGTTTTCCTTGCATATAAAAGTCAAAGTTTCACTTACAGGAACATGATGAGTCATATTACTTTTAAGAAATTCTTGGTAAGGTTTTAAATTACTTGGAGACATTATAATGTAATTTTATGATAAAATAAGAGATCATAAGGCCTAAACTATGCATAATTATTCACTGCCTAGCTTGTTAGAGTCACCTTGCACTTGAGCTCTAGGAGGTTTATACAGAGCATGAATGGTAAAAAATCATGATATAACTCTTGATTGATACATATAATATCCAAGATTCCTTTTTTCCATGCTAGGAAGGTTTAGAGGATTATACAAGTGCATTGTTCACTCCAAAAAAGAGAGTTGATTGTTTTGGTTTCTCAATCCCAAAATTGACCAAACAAAGTTCCTAAGGGTTTTTTGAGATGATGTGTGCCATGTCATAATATGTTTAAAACGTCATTTTTTGGTTCATATTTCATCCATGTCCTCTAATAATAATCATGACAAGTTTGAGGGCAAAATAAGGAGTGGAACATAGGTTTTGAGACCTCCCAAAATGGTTTAAAATCATTGATTTGCAATAGTGACGTCTACAGGATATTGATGGAAGTTGTCAACTTGCACTACATATGAGAATCATAGACATTTTAAAAATTGAGTAAACACTTCTAAGGGATATAAAAATCAGTCTTGAGCACTTAGGTAATGGATAAGGGGGATATTGCATGAAATAACCTTTTGGACCATCCCCTATCCATACATAGGGTAGAGAGGTAGTGAGGGTAGTATTTCAAGGATTAGCACAAAAGGATGGTTTAATGACTCATAAAGAATAATATAATAAAAAAATTAATGCTAAAAGTATAAATTCAAGATTAAAAATACCCTAGACAAGGTGAATATGATCCAAATCAAGCTCATTGTAACCTATAGTCTTGGGAACATGTACCTACAGCTAAAGATTGTGGAAGATTAGCCTAATCAAGGGGGAAATGGGTATTTGTGCTAAATAAGAAGAATTTAGATGGTAGAGTGAGGATAATTTGAATTTATATCATAATATAAGGTTTTATACCCCTTTTGAATCTTGAAAACCTATCAAGATGCACATATAGGCTTGGGAACATGTACCTATAGTCATGGATAGTGAGGTTGAGGTTTGTGAAGGTTGAGCTTGGTTTAGAGATTTCAAGGTGTTTTAGAGATTTAAAGGTGATATAATTTAAATATATAAGGGTGACCTTAATTAAATTGAATAAAAACCTAAATCATCATGACTCAATCCTAAAAATCACCTATGAGTAGCCCTAGTCACAAAACATAGTCAAGTCAAGGTTATGGATAGTGAGTTTGGAATTTGAAGTTAAACTGGGTCTTGAACCCTTAAATTTATAAATAAGTTGAAATGAGAATTAAATTACCTAATATATCCAATGTAAAGCCTAAATACATCATGTAAAATGACTCTATCTTTCCAAAATCCAACCAAATAGGGGCATACAAGTTTTTCCTCAGTCAAGACAGGGTATGTTAGTCAAGGGTGAGAGTAAGCATGGAATTAAGCTAGTTCAGGGATTTATTAGCATAATTAAATAAAATAGGTTAATAATTACCTTATAAAATTTAATATAATACCATTAACACCAACCCAATCCCAAAACACCATCAAATAGGAGTAAAGTATGACTGTAACAGTCCAGGCAGGCAGGGGTGTCTTCCTTAAGGACCCCAAGCATGATTTGATGGTTTGAAGGTTTTATAGGTGAATTAAAGCATGAAAAAAATACTATGAAATAATTTTATAATTATTATTATTCCAAAAACATCAAATAAATCTTCACTCATAACCTACAGTCAGGTCTACAAGGCTTGTCTCAGTCCGTAAGGGTAGAAGCATAATCTTGAGACTAAGGATAGACCAATGCAAAGAGGTGAGTTATCCTTGAAAAATGGTAATGTTTAAATATTAATTAGATTTATAACATCAAATTATGTTTTAATTTTATTTAAAAATCATAAACAAATCTCAATAACACCTACATTTAAGGCTAAAACAAGGTTCCCCTTTTCTAGGTAGTTATAGGCCTATTTCATGATTCCAAAGCATAAGAGGTGTTTAAATGTGAAATTTAAATATATAATGAATTTAAAAAATAATTAAATTTATTTATGACCAATAAAATTCCAAAAAAAATATCAAATCATCCATTTCTTCTCCTAATATAGTCCATACCCTGCCTACCCTCAAACTATACTTTTCCCAAAAGTCTGCCTTGAAAATTGGTTGAGTTGGAGGACCAAATGTAATATTTAGGTGATAAAATTTGATAAATAGTAACATTATTACATATATAACATTATAAAATAACCAAATTTTATTATTAAATATTTAAAACACTAACTATTTTTTTTCAGAGTAGGGGCATTTTTAGCGTGCATGAAGGTGCCAATTTTGGGAAAAGTGATGAAATGATGAAACAAAAGGCTATAAAGGAAAAATTTATGATTGGATAATCTGTAGGGGAAATAAATAAACATATTAAACCTTAATAAAATGTCTTTAATCATATAGTTTTTTCCAACCTAGGAGGTTTACATGCATACCTAGTGGGAATCCTTAGGCCTAAAAGCCCAACTAAGGGTCATTTGCATTTTTGGAATTTTACATGCCTATAAATTTGTTATAAAATGTTTTAATAGGTATTACATATGTATTTTAGTCATTATATTTCAATAAATCCATTGGATTATCAATTTGAGTCTCGAATGGCAAGCAAGTCTATTGGCAAGGTCTAGGCCTAGTGCCAAACAAGGGTAAGTTTTCATTTTTTGATCTTGAGGAGATAATAAAATGATGGTAAAATGTTTTTTGGGTTAATATACAGGTTTTTTATCCATTTTTTTACAATTAAATTAATCATAAGACTAATTCTTGGCTTTGAGGCTCTCAGACGCTCACAAAATGCACTAAATGACACAAATGGTCATCTTGGAATGCTCATATCTTTCATGAGAATTTACATGGGACCTAGATATTTTACAATAAGTTTTATGGGGTCCTTAATAATCCAAAATTTTAATTTTTAATTAGTTAAAATGTTCCATCTTTATGAATAAACACTAAGAAGGCTTGTCACTTTAAAACCCTCCAAAACCCTATTTGAGACCTAGTTGTGAAAATTAAGATAAAAGTGCCTCTATATGGATGATTTTTACCATTATTTATGAATATAAGTTGTGAAAAAATCCATTATTATCACATCCATTATATTTTTTTGTATGTAACTATATGGATAAGAGGAAAATAGGGCTTATTTTGACCATTTTGAGTGGTGTACAAGATACAGGAGGAGTTAGGAGATGAAATAATCTTTGGGAGGAATATTTAAAATTTATATAACTCAAAAAATTCACATAATCTCATTAATAAATCTCTTAAGTTCATCAACTAATCCCTCACTTTCAGCCAGTCTAGTGACCCAGCTAGTGAACACTTAGGGAAAATGGCAAATCTTTGTTTGGAGAGCCTTTTAAGGCCAATTTATTATAAATTATGGTATTATAACTCCTTAAACATGTAATTTATCCTATTTTATGGATATTATTTCATATATTTCTATTTTTTATATGCCAAGTGTGAAGGGTGAAGGGGGAAGAGCTATTTTAAGACTATCAATTGTGATCATGCATGGCTAAGATGATAGGAAGGGTTGGGAACATCCAAAATGATTTTTATGTATTATTATTAATCCCTCATACTCATATTAATCATAAAAATGTATCATGTGTATATTTTGGGTAGTTTTGTAAGACCAATCATAAGGGGTAGTTTTCTATGCATAGAAAAGGAGTTTCTTGACTATTGTCATGTCTTAAATGATTCCAGATGATATTTTTCACTCTTTTAATGGATTATATAAGCCCATAAATTTCTATATATCATGAATTTTTAACTAATTTGAGCAAGTGACACATGTCCAAGTGACTCTTGGGCTTCCCTTCTCTCTACCTTCCCATTTCTTCTATAAATTCTGGCCTTTTGGCTATTGTATGGATCTCTTTGCCTGGGTATGGAAAATACCTACCAAAATATTAAATTTAATCAATAAATAAAAAAAATTTAACTCATTAAAATATTTCATTAAGTACACATTCTTGGTATTAGTCTTATGCAAGTGTAATTTCCATTTACCTTCACATGGTGATTCCTTTAGTACCTAGTGTATTATGATTTCCTTCTTATAGGTCAACAAGAAGTGTCTAAAGATAATGTAGGTTTAAGTGAGTAGGATAATAAATATATTATATTATAATTCCTATTTTTTATTTCCTCATATCCTATGTCATCTCCAAGACCCCATGTTGAAGCATTAATGTGAGAGGAGAGATTGGTGTTGAATGAAGTATATGTGCTACTTGTCCTTAGTTTCAAGTGTATGTTAAAGTTATGAGTAGAGAAAATATTTTGGTGCATCACCCCCAATATAATAGGTTTAATTTTATTTATTCTAACCCTTTTCATCCCCCTAAGTTGTTAGTAGTAGGAGTATGAGCTTCAATGATGCATCAAGGGGAGCTAGCCCCTAATCTAGAGATCCACCTCCTAATAGGGATACCCATAGCTCTGAGGTGGTTCCATTGTTTCAATTTAATGAGGAGAAGCTTGTTCCATATCCTCATTGGGTGTAAGTTCAATTGAAAACAATGATCATAGAGCTCACTCATCATGATTATGCTTATAGGTTACTTCCACTAGTTTCTCAACATCCCATTCTACATCATAAAACATTTACCCTTCTCATCTATGCATGTAATAGGCCTGAGTTATGGAATTTGGGAATATAAGGCCTAATTTTGTCTTTTATTCTCATAATTACTATTAGTCATCTTTTATATTCACAAAGAGTGATGTGAAACCACCTCATGCTCTTCCATAAAACACTCATTATCTTCATGACGTCTATGTTCATTCTTCATTTACCATGTTGTTCTTTACCTTGTTCATTGAAGTCCATGGGGAAAAGTTCATGAAAATATACCTATATTTATACCTATGATTTATCTCTTGATTCTAAAGATAGAATGGTATCTTAAATGTCATTTGAATTGTCTTCTTAAGATGAAACAATCTTTTCTCTCCATTTAGGTACCTTCCAATATCATTTGTTCACCTTTTTAATACCTTTTAACATCAGGAACTCATTATTTTTTAATACACCTTGCTAAAATACCCTCTCACTATGGACTATCTCAATTAATCCATCCTTCAATATGGAGGCATATTATATGTTATAATATAAGATATGTATCATGATTGAGATAAAATTTTGAGACCCTTTGAAGATGAAGACATTCAATTACCAGACCTACGTACTTCTTAGCTTCTCTACATTCTAAATCAACATAAGTAACTATTTTTATGCCAAAATAACATTATCAAAACAAGGCACCTGATGAATACAACATGTAATAGGTCTTATTTGACTATGAAATCACCCCACCATAATCATTTTATTCCATTGAGTTCAAAAGTGAAATGACATAGTGACCCCCTTACATTCTTAACAATTATTCATAAATATGAGGGAATTAATATGAAAACCAATGCCAAAAAATTCATTTAATTATATTCCCTATCATTTCCCAAGATATTTTTATCTAATCTTCTCACTCTTGGTTGTACTAAGCAAAAAATTATTGACCTTCCTTGAACTGCCAAAGAAGCTGATAGGAGAGATGAATGGATTTTATTCATTTTAACACCTTAAAATCCTTCAAAACCATATATTTAATATTTATGAGGATAAATTAAGTCCTAAATATGCTTTAAAGTTAGTTTTACCTTGAAAATGTTTACAAATAGCTTCAAAATATCCCTTTTTAGCACTAAAATTGTCGTAATCACTTAAAATTTTTGATGGAAATGTTACAAAAGGTGTTCTAAGACATTTATATGTTTTAAAATATGTATCATGATGTATTTCAACATTTTTATTTTACTTTACTACCCTTACCTTGTAAAACCTTCTCTATAATCTATCAAATGATCCAAAATACAACCAACTATGTTATGATGTTAGTCAAGAATATCACCAACTAGTTTGATCACTTGTAGAGCATGAAATGACCTTGACACATGTTATCAAAAATATAAAAACACCCTAAACTCATTTCATCACTTAAAATTCACTAAATTAGGTCATGGAGTGACATACATGCACATAGCTCTGATGGACAAAACCATAAACTTATCAAATCTACCTTAAACTCTTCTAACAAAGGTTTCAAGTGAAAATTACAAGGAGATAACAAGACCAAAATAATGATCAATATGGAAAACTAGCATGATGAGAAAGGTTTTAAGTTATAAGGGTGATATTTTGACTCTGGAGGTCAAACTTGTTAACAGCCACCTATCTACAGGTTTGAAGTGGTGAAGGAGCATCCCATGAGCCATATTTTATAGGTTATAAGCTAGGTCATTATATGTACTTTATTATTACACATTGTATAATTATGTACACACAAACCAACATGTATATTATACACAATATTTAAACACACTGGAGCAAAGGCAATAGAAAACCCAGAAGTTTTCAAGTGGTTGCATCTAAATCTAGTTAATATTCTATACTTGACACCTAATTATAGGTTAGATAAGTGTGTCAATGTAACTATCTAGATCTTATTCAAGTATCCAAGGCCATAGAATATAAGTTTAAAAAATATTAAAATTGATCCAAAATACAAATCTAGTCCACTTACATCCTATTTCAGCCTAGATATGCATGTACATAGTTTAAGATTGTATTTTTGCCATTGATTAAAACTACTATAAATAGTAATTTAAACCCAAAAACACATTAACATCATAAGGATTGAAATAAAGTAACAATCATCAACTTTAAGAATTAAATATTAGCATCACCTTGTCCCTTGTAACTTCTCTCCAATATTTTCCAACTGATTCCAAAGCAATTTGATTTGTGTGTGGATTATTTACTAATAGCTTCAAGATTTCTATAATGGCTTCCTTGGATAGTTGAATGGATTACAAGAGTGTATAAATACTCTAAGATTCCTAATATGAGATTATATAAAAGGCTTATGGATTTTCTTATTACCTTGGCCATGCCCCAAGCATAAATTTTTATAGGATGGTATAGGGAGTTTTAGGGGAATTTTTTAACTATTTAAAATACTCTAGTTTAGAGACTTATATAATTTTAGAGATGATTCTCTAGTTCTAGATATTTATTAATTATTTTAAAGGATAATGGAGAATATATGGGGATTAAATGAGGTTTAAGGTTCATAGGGATGTAGGAGAGGCTAGGGTGGTAAGTTGGCTATGGGGTAGTTGAATAAATATGAATTTTAAATTTGCAAGTGGGCTAATGAGTAGTTAATGCAATAGGATTAGTAGTTAAGTAGGTTTGTTAGTAGGATAATGGGGTGATTATTTGGTCATATGGGTATAGAAAGGTTTATGGGATATATAAAATATTTAATAGGAAATAGGAATTTAATTAATTGAATAGGATTATGGTTACAAGATAAGTTAATGGGATTAATATAATAATTAAGGTGAGTAGATTAAGGCACATATATTTTCCCCCTCTTTGAAAGGGAATTGCAAGTGAGCGAAGCAAAAGGAATAATGTTTTTTGAAGAAAAAAATTTGTGTATAAGTTAGCAAATGATGTTAGTAGACATGATGCCCCCTTGAGGGGACATGGGGGAAGGAACGATCAGGATGGCCACTCAAAAATAAATTCTTAGGTTGGGATAAGACTAAGATGATAAGGGGTTGGGATGCCTTGAGTATTAATTGAGCTATGATTTAGATGCCCCAAGAATAATTGCTAATGGCATAAAGTTACTTAGCCTTAGAATATAACTCCTAGACAATGACCAATGCCTAAGAGGGAGGTAGTTTGATTAAGATGATAAGACGTGAAATTCCCAAGATGTCAAAAAATGTTTGGAAAATGAAAATATAAGATAGGCCACAAGATTCCAACAAATCCCTATCAAGGATGCATGCAAGGGATATCTTGAGGCTTAGAAAAGACATTCTACAAGTGATTATTGATATAAGATTCATACTTCAATATGATTTTAATATATTCAAGTGAACCATAGGTGATGGGACTAGATCAGATGTTAGTAGTGGTTGATTTATCCCTAGGCACTTAAAAAGTGGCTAGGTGTTGCCTACATAGTCTGAAAAGACATTAGGTTGGTGTCATTCTAACTCAAAAAAATTTATTTAGAATGAAGAATAGGATGTTATGCCTCAGAATAGTGATTTGAATTGACTTAGGGATGACGATAATGTGAGTAAGTATGATAATAATATGTAGAAAGGGATTTAGGGATAAAAATTAGTGAACTAGGTTTGGATAATATAGTTAGTGAGGGTTAAATGGGATGATATGGGTAAAAGATGAAGTGAATTGGGGGTAAAATAGGAAAAAATTAGGGTAAAAGGTCATTTTGAATTTTAGATATAGTGAATTTGTCCTTTGGAGACAAAGAGAATGGATCACATTCTTCACTCATCACACCATAGAGAGAGTATGGGAGCACTAGAGGGAAGCCAATGCAGGACCATTGATGAGTATTCCATCCTTAAATAGTTAATTTTTATCATTTAAACATTTATTATGTTATTTATTACATGTACATTTGGGATTGGCAATACCACCTCTAGGGACATTTCCCTCAATCATAGTATTTCCACCATAAACTATGGTGTTATAACCACAAGCTATGATTTTGTGAAACTACAAGGGTTGGCCTATGGTTTTTCAATAATACATCAATTGACTTGTGTTATTGTAATCCTCAAAGGGGAAGAGTAGTTTTACAAACCACATGATTTGACATGTAGTTTTATAAAATTGTAGGTTACGAATGGTGATATCATCAAAACCATTAGTTAGGGTGAAGTCATGATATGCAATATTGATGAAGATAAAAGATAGGTTAGTAGAATGGAGATAGGGATACATTAGTAAGAAGTTAAATGGACTAGGGGTTAGGTGAGGGTATGAAATGGATAAGGGGATAAGGAAGAGAGGATGTAGGTGAATTTTAATTAGATGGGCATGGTAGTAAATGAATTAGATGGGTGAAAAAAATAATTAGGAGGGGAAATTATCTAGATAGGATGGATTAGTTAGAGGGGATGATTAGCCGTTGGTTTGACTAGTGAGATAGGTTAATTAGATGAGTAAATAGTAGTTAGATGGGAATGGGTAAATTTGGGTGGAGTATTTAATTCAATGGTTGGAAAATTTAGTTAATAAATGTTTAATTAGATAGGAGGGATTAGTTAAATGGGATGGTTAAGTTGGTGATAATATTAAGAGCTTGGTTAGATTAGTGAGATGAGGGTTTATTTAGGTAGGTACTAAGTAGATGGGATGGGTAGAATAAATAAGGTAGAATAGTGGTGATGGGTTTGAATAATCAAGATGTGATAGATCAATAGGATGTGTATTGGTGTAGGAGAACCTAGGAGTGTTAGCATCTCGATTATACCATCCAATGGTACTACATGAGATGCATTGATTGACACCTATAGAGTATGGAGTGCTTGAGATGGTGGGCCTTTATTATATTTCTATGATGTTCATGGTGTAGATTGATAGGGCATTGATTATAGCCTTGGTTGAGATATGGCACTTAGAGACTAGTACATTCCACTTTGTGATTATAGAGATGATAGTGATGCTAGAGGACATACTACATATTTTCTAGATGTTGATGAGGGGTGACAAGATCTATTGGTGATCTCATACCTTGAGTGTGACTTTGTAGAGATTATGTGGGTGATTATAGATTAGAGTATGATATTCTTAGGTAGACATTGATAGATCCTTGAGAGAGGGGAATATTTATAGGCTGACTCTTGTTACCAACATACTCTTATTGGGCAAGAGTAGGTAGTGGTTCCATCTTAGGTTAGGGTATGTGGTAGTGGACATAGTGTAGGGTTATCAAGTTTTTGTCTAAGTTCCTACGGTACTGTCCCATCTATATAAAGAGCTCCATGTAGTGCCTATAAAGGAGAAATGAGCCTACACCCCTCCCTACTAATGTAGATATGGATTTGGGAGCACATTGCAATAGAGATACCATTTAGCACTCATGTAAATAGGGAGCCTAACTAGCCTTTATTATTTATATGGTATAATATTCTTGGAGTGCACAAATCTCATGTAGGTGATATGTGATTTTATAGACATGCATTTGATAATCTAAGAACTAATCAAATCATATGGATGTCATATAGACAGGTCCAATGGAGATGGGATGAGGATGTAGATGTGACCTAGTTTATGGTCACAAAGTGTTATTTGGCTAGTCGATATGAATACATTATTGAGAGATATAGGTTCTACCAAGTGTAGTGGTAGTTTAGGAGATAGAAATGTGTTCATATAAAGGAACATCTGTTTACTCATAATGACAGGGAGAGGCTACAATGGGGGCCTTTATTAGATAGAACACTAGTGATATTACATTATGAGATCACTACCCCTATGATATGGGATTATCAGACTCCCATACTAGATCTAGGAGTGACTATAGCATATGCAGTATGGTGGGTATAGCTAATGGGTGTCATTATTACCCCTTCATTTAACCAACCTATGTTGGTGTCAATTCTTACCAAGGTTAGTGTCTAAGGCTATTTATAGTAAGGTACTTATTGGTTTTAGCTAACAATATTGTTTTGGGGTTTTTTGATATTGTACTAACCTAATGTCTATTCCTAAAAATCTAAACTAATGTTAAAAAAAACACTCTTGCATAAAATTTAAGATCAAACTAAACTATTGAATTGAATAATCTGAAAGCAATCACACAATACTATAAAATAAAATTGCTGAAATCAAGTCTCAAATCCACACTTGTAAAATGAAAGTTATAGGAATTAAAGGAATGATAAATGTTTATTTAAATATGAAATTAAACACATTAATATTTATTCTATCTTGTAGGTTATAAGTCTAATCACACAAAACATATATATTGATTTAAATTAAAACAAATAATAAATAAACTTTATAAATATCAAAATAACATCTCCTACTTCCTTGGGGAGTGGGCCCTTGCTCACCCTTGGATTCAAGTTTAAATCAACTCAATATTAAAATGTTATCTCAACATATGGAATGAAAGATTAATCTGCTACGAGTCTTCTTGTATTCAAAAATAACCAAACATACAATATTTGTGTATATTTATATGTATCTAGATCCAACATGGATATTTCCTTTTATTCTATACAATATAAACTATCCTAAAAATTAGGCAACAACTCTATTGACTTAGAACAAGAAGATATTTAGAGAGATTAGGTGATATAGCCAAAATAGAGAAAATATTGCAATAAAATCTACATGGAATTATAAATATCCATGTGAGATTACAATTACTATACTTAGCTATATCTAACAACCAAATCTATACATACAATATATCCATTTATTTTGACTCTAGAGTTCTAACTTAAAACAACTTCCATATATGGAAAACCATACAAAAATAGGAATCTATATATACACATGTATAGAAATAGAAATATTCAAAAGGAGTCTTCATATCATCATAGAAAATGTTTAAAATATTCATTAATGCTTTAGAACATGTGTTGAAATCTAAAGTGAACTGTGAGAATCTATAGCACAACTATGGTGACCTATAGTCGAATGTTGTAATCCTTAAATAATAGGTAGAATCCATATATATGCTTCAAATGATCAGTTCTTTGTCTTGCCACATCCTTATCTTCATGATATCTTATCAAAACTCTTATTATACACTATTATGCCTGTACATATCAAAATATGAAGAATAAATATTCAAATGGTTAGAACATTATGCAAAGAAAGCTAACTTAGACTCACATGAGCTTATAGAGATAAAAATGTCTGCTTTATACCTTAGGATAGTTATAAACCCTAAGAATTCATGCAATTATTAATTGAAATACATGCTTAAGGCTATGAAGGATGGCATATCATGTTAATAATGAGTCATAATGTAGACTCATCATTTCTCCCACACCTTACCTTTTATAAGCCCCATTACAAACTAACTCTCTTTATCCTCATAATTATGAACCCTTTGCTCCATATTGGACTTATATCATAGAGAAAATACAAATCCTAAAATGTCCTTTGATTTTACAAAGTGAATCTAAATATAAAACTACTCGTTAGATTGAGGTCTTGTATGTTGCCATGGAGACATAAGGGAGAGTAATAAAGGAGACCTAAATCTCATCCCTATCCATGGTTTTGTCCAATCCATTAAATTACAACATTAATTATCTTAATGATAACTTTATCCCTTCTAAGATTATATTTTATAGTGTTAAGGGACAAAACTTATCTTTGTCTTAAAGTGATTGGAAACATATGACAACATTTTCTTCAAGCAATCACTACTTGGTCAAAGAAGTGTTGAAAAAATAATTCAAAATTGATGAGGCCATCTTGAAAAGTATAGAGATAATGGTCATGGATCCTAGGCTATTGATAATAACTTTTTAATTTATCCAATAATCTATTGTGCATCACTAAACCAGGATCTAACACATAGACCAAGATCCCTTGCAATGTTTATATGGGCATCATATCTTTCTTTCCATGTAATCTTATTCCTATATGTAGAAAGAAGAGCCCTCAACTATAATTCTCCCATAAACAAATTAATCAAGAAATTATTTTTATTCCACAAAATGATATCACATAGATAGAATTCACATAACAAATATTGCCTATCATGGGTACTATTCTGAGAAACTATCATGAATTCATTACTTGTATTAATTTCATGGGATAAACCATAATAAATATATAGTAATTGTCATCTAAAAAATAACTCATGCAAGAATAGACTGTATGAGGAGGAATGGATCCTACAAGTTAACAATTTTTCACCAAGTTTATAGGTGAAATAAAGGGTTTGTTTAGCTTGATCTTCTTTCTGTTGTGCTTGTGCCAATTCCTCTTGTAAATGTTTTTCTCTTTTCCAAGAAGTTTATTTTTCCTTTTCAACTCCTCAAGCTCAAAATAAACTTGCTCCCATTGGTTTCTTACATTAGGAAAGGACAAACCAATTTGGCAACCCTATTCTATCATGACTTTAGGAGGGATATTAGAGGAGCTAGAACTTATTTGAGATTTTAATCTAGCATTTTTCTTATTTATACTTTAGAATATTTCTTCTCAATGAGATATTATCTTCCTCAAGTGTTTTAGTATAGATCCACAAATTGATAATATCATTTTATTATTCATATAGTTTCTTTAAAGACTAAATTTCAATGCTTTCTATTTGTTTCAATAGAAGAGAAATAACAAAATACTCGATCTAGGTCGAAGAGATTAACTTGGCAATATCTTCTACATTTTTCTTGATGATGGCCTCTAGCTGAGATAATGTTAAAGCATGCTACAATTTCACATATCTAGTTATTTGGAAGGTTGAATTTGTTCTTCAATCATTAGATACTTACCTTTATCTATTGATTTCTATGTGGAGGGAGTAGGAAAATTCTTAGGAATAGTTTCTAAAAAATCATCCTATGGAAGAGGGGTTTCTACTTCCTTTTTGTCTTATGCCACACTGGCATTGGTAGTGGTGTCTTTCCTTATACTATCCATAGGTTCTAAAACCATTGTTTCATCATTGTCAACAACTAATATCAATTTTATCATTCTCTTTTGAGAGAGAGAAAGAATCTCTACACATGAGGCTTCTTGAGGTGTAGGTTGTGAGACAGGTTCTACTAATGATTCATCCTTAATTATTTGAATAGGTTCCTATATAGGGGTGATTTTTGAATATTTTTTATGGTTGCTATTAGAAGACCTAAGCCTTAATTTTTTTCTTGGCTCAAGTGGTGAAATTACATTAAGAGGACTTGAGGGTTTAAGTGTAGTAGTTCTAACTTTAGATCGTGTACTTTAAGTAGATTCAAGAATAATTACTTTAGAAGAAGAATTCCTAAGTGGAGTCCTATAAATTGAGGCATGAGGGTCTCATGGTATTTTTTTATAAAGTCTAGGGTTTTTTCTCTTTTTTCCCTCATGGAAGGTAATCCAAGCTTTTGTACATTTTCCTTTCCATAAAAAATGATTTTGGATGATCAATTGAATTAGGCTATGGTGCTGAATGGTAGATGTATTTTTTGGGTATCTCATGGCCATGACTTAAATGGATATTTACAAGAATAAGGGTAGATTAATTAGGTGTTTGGGTTGTTACATACCATGCCTCAGATGAATTAACATTCTCATTATAATGCAACTTAAGACACTACATTGATCCTCACAAATTAGGTATTTTATAATCTAGAAAGAACTAACCTCTAAGGTTCAGGTAAAGAATCCCTACTGATACCTTTGATCCTACCTCATAGATTAGCACTATTTCACCTCAATTAAAAGATATTCAAATGAGATCACTAAAAGAGGATATGCCTACAATTCTTGTTCCCTCATCTGGAACTCTAGATAACTCACTAAGAACCTGAGTAGAGAATGGAATTTGTATACCTCTAACTATAAAAATGTCTATCTTCAAATGGAGGATGAAATCTACAACAAGTGGCTCATCAAAACCTTAGAATTTTAAGAGAAATTCAATTTACCCTACTACTATGAACACTTTTTTAATTGGCTCATCTCTTAAAATATCGTTTATAGACTCAAGTTCAAATTTTTTCTTCTACCCCATCCTGAGTTCTAATTCTACATAAAACATAGTAAATCCATATCTTTGTTCAAAAAATAAATATACTTTGCTAGGAAGAAAATGGATAGAAATTATATCTCTTTTGGTTATTTATTATAGACATAACTTGGAGCCTTCAAGCATGTCAAATAATAATGACATTGCCAACTGAAATAATAATGATTATAGATTTTGCCCCTTTCATTTATTTATAATCATTCCACCACCAAATCTTTAGAAATTTCTTTATCCACATGGTTGTAATATGATGACAAGAACAAGTCATCATAAAGTAATTTATAACTTGAGAGGACAATTCCCATAACATGTAATTAAGTGTTCAAAATGTGACTTTTTGAAAAGATTCCCTATTGATGTTGTGGGAATATTCTTCTTATAACACTTATGGGATTTGTTTTCAAAGATTTGAGCATATGTGTGCAGACTTAGAAATTCAAAACTATATTTTAGTAAAATGATAGATAATATACCTTAAAAATCCATGATATTATCTTTGTTTGAATTTTTCACCTATTCTAACAAAGGAAATTGCATGAATTAGTTTTAAAGAATAGTACAAAAAATAATAGCATCAATTTTTATTATTTTAGAACAAGAAGAATCAATCATGACTCCTAAATTTTTAACTCACTTTTCTATTTATTTTTTAGTTTTTTCCCATGACCATCTATTTATTGGTTTTTTGATTAAGGCTCATCATGCATTACATGAATAGCCAACAAGTTGGTTTTCTAATCATGACTATCAACAACATCCCTAAGGATTTTCATTGTTGAATTATATTATTATTATTATTATTATTATTATTATTATTATTATTATTATTAGAAAAGAGGTGGATCTTCTTCCTTTATTTAGGCCATATTATCTTCGAGGATCAATAGCCATGGAATATTTGAGTCCTTTCATGGGGCCAAACTCATTTTGTACTAGCTAAATGAATTTTTCTTTACTAGAAGGATTTTGGTACAACTTTAACTAATGTTTATTAACAAAGAGTGTATTTTGATTAACATTTGTAGGTAGTAATTATACTAAGCCATTATCAAAAAAGATATATCTAAAATGGTCTTAACCATCTAGTTATTAACTTACCTTTGAAGTGATGATACTTAGAATCATACAAGAGTGCCCAATCTCATTCTATGAATTATCTTTGCTTGATGTGTAAATCATGCCATTATTTTCTCTAGTATTACTTCATTTCTATCTACTACAAAGCTTCTATTCTCATCTCATCCAGTTTATTCAATTGTAATATTCTCTCTCTATGCTTCATCCAAATTAATTCATACTTCTAGTGTAGTACTTAAAGTTTACATCTCAAATTCAATTAAAAGGAGTGGTTTCTTACTAAATACCAATTCATATAGTGAAAAAATAGTAGTGGTCTTATACATGGTGTTATATGCCCATACAGCTTTTAGAATTTTTTCTACTCAATTCTTTTTGCTATTACTAACTATCTTGGTAATGATATTCTCTAATTCTCTATTAATAACTTCTACCTATCCATTTGCTTGAGGGTGGTATGGATAAGACTTTCTATGGTTGACTTGGTATATCTCTATGAATGTTTAGATCATCTTGGACATGAACTAAGGTCCTTGATCAGATATGATCTCTCTTGGTGCTCTAAAATGTTGTATGATCTTGGAATATAGGAAGTCTACTACTGCCTCTTTTTTTGAAAAGTAAAGATCTTGTACTTCAACCCATTTGGTCACATAATCCTTACATCCCAAAAAGTATTATTTACCTTGATAAGGTGGATCTATGGGCATAATAAATTCCATTCCCCACTTCTCAAAAGGTTATATAACTAATTTAGAGTGGAGGGGTATCTTATGATATAATCTAGGTTTCCCCAAACTCTGACATGGATCACATTGCCAAACATCTGCCTTGACCTTCTTATGAAGAGTTGGCCAAAAGTAACCAACTCCATGGATCTTATATATTATCCTTTTAACTAAATAGTGTCCTCTACCAGGTTCATCATGACAAGAATGAATGATATCATACATTTAATTCTTATTTACACACCTATGAAAAACATGATCAGGTCCAAGTTTAAACATTATGCCATTAATCTATTTATAACAAGAACTAACTTTAATCAAACATTTCTTTTATGTTTTGGTAAACTAAAAAAGAAACTTCCCTATAGCCAATTTTTTTTCTATATCGGCAAACCAAGGTGATTTTATTATAACCACAAATTGTTATTCATCTAGAAAATTATCTTCTACAGGTTCTTCATCTGCATTGTTCAATCTAGAAAATCAGCAACCACATTGAATTTACCTAGTTTATCAATAATTGTTAGATCAAATTCTTGTAATAGAAATAGTCACCTAATAATTATTTTACCTATCACTAGCTTGTTCATCAAATATCTGATAGCTTCATGATCAGTATATATAAAAAATTTGTAACCAGTAAGATAGTGCCTAAACTAATTTATGGAATAAATTACAAGGAATTATTTCTTAGTGGTTATGTAGTTTATTTTAGTTGAATTCAAGTTCTTGATAATGTAGTATATGGCATACATCTATCCATTTTCATCTTTTTTCCCCAAAATAGCTCCTAATGCATGATTAGATGCATTAGTATAAATATGGAAGGGATGTGACTAGTTAAGTCCTCTGAGGACTGGTTCAGTACTCAACTTTTCCTTGATGGTTTCAAAGGCTTGTTAGCACTCTAAATTCTAGACAAATTCAATCTCTTCTATAAACCTTATGTAGTATCTTGCATGGCCTAAGAAGCTTTTGATATAAGTCTTATTTTGAGGTGTAGGTAAGTTTTAAATGACTTTTATTTTATTTGGATCTACTTGGATTCCTTTTGCATAAATATGATGTCTTAAAAAAATTCCTTCCTCTAACATAATTAAACACTTTTCATGATTTAAGGAAAAATGGTGTTCCTCACATCTTTTTATTACTTTTCTAAGATTTCTAAAACTTTCATCAAATGACTCTCCATGAATAGTAAAATCATACATGTAAACCTCCATACAATCATTGGTCAAATATTGAAATATGGTTCGGATTCCCCATTAGAAAGTGGCAGGTGCATTGCATAACCCAAAGGGTAAGACTCGATATGAAAATGACCCCCATGGGAAAGTGAAGGTTATTTTGTCTTGGTCTTCAAGTTCTACTTGTATCTAGTTGTATCCACTAAAGCCATCCAAGAAAGAAAAATGTTTTTTCCTTACCAAGTTGTCAAGTACTTGGTCAATAAAGAGTAAAAATAAGTAATATTTCATGTTTGATTTGTTTAATTCCTTGTATTTTATGCATACTTTCCATTTACCATTTTTATTAGGAATAATAACCAAAGGAGAGACCCATTGTCTATTAGAAATAAGATAAATAAATCCCACTTCTAGCAACTTTTCAATTTCAATTCTCACAATGTCTCTTAAGGTAAGATTAATTATTTTTTGAGGTTGCCTCACTAGTTTAATGTTCACTATGTATATATATTTTGTGTATACACTTAGATGTCTTCCCTTCTGTCTTGATATTCCCAAGCAAAATATTGAGTATAATCTCTGAGTAAATCAAATACTTTCAATTCTTGATCATCTGTCAACCAACTATTTATGTTGAGTGTCTTCCCTAGTGCTACTATGATTTGTTTAGTTCCTATATGGGAAGAATACATCTTCTTAAACTCACTCATTAAAGAGTTGAGATGACATGGATGTGGTAAAAATGTATGGAATGTGACAGTATCTTTGACAAATTTATCTCCCATATAAATCACTCTAGCTAAAGGACAATAAAAGGCTGTTATGAATGAATTTTGGCCTTCATGTGCCCACTTCATAACACTTTGTTGAATGTCTTTATGGTCATACAACATGCTAGAAGAGGTGAAAAAATATGGATGATCATAAATATAGGAAATTCCATCATGAAAGGATCCTCTATTAAAATCTATAACTAGACTATCAAGATCTGTAGCTAGATTATCAAGATCTATAGCATTTCCAATACTTATCAATAGCCATCCTCTACTTCTTCCACATGATCAATGATTGTGACCATAGCTAGAGAAGATATACTATCACCATTTTCATTAGGTTTATCTACCCATAATTGTTTGATAGGATTGGTTGATGGTTGAGTAGGTGGATATAAAGAAATACATTTGTATTTAAGACCATTCGAGATGGTCATATCCCCTTATCTAAATTCAATCAATGCTACTATAATTGCTAACCAAGATCTTCCTAGAATAAATGAGTATCCAATTTCTTTTTAGGCTAGAGTAAAATAAAATAAATAGGGTATTCTCATGAATCTATAGTCAACAATATATCCTCAATGACAACTTATAGTTTAGTAGTGGATTGATCTACCATCTGTAAGATTGTGGTAATAGGTTGCATATCTTTCAAAGAGAAATTTTGTATGGTGTCCATAATCATTAAATTAATAGTATCTCCCATGTCCACCAATAAATTGTGTATCTCTTTCTTTCTAGTCTTTACAAAAATGATAAGACTCCCTGGCTCCCCATATTTAGGCAAAAGTAGTTTATATGTTAATATATTAGCAAGCTTGTCATCTACCTGTATGGTCTTGGGATATTATCTTTTTCTACTAGGTGTCTTTATACATAATTTTTTTCACCCTATTTAGATCTCTAATTTCCCTAATGGATTGAAATAATGGAATTTCTATGTTGAGCTTCCTAATTTTTTTAATTAATTAAGATTCTTTGTTATCTTCCACTTCCTTCAATTATTATGGAAAAGGAACGCATGAAGGAGTTATGATGACTTCTTACATTTTTCCATATTTCTCTCTTAAATCCTTATCCTTCTCTGGTTGAGTCTATAAACTTATTTTTTCTTTAATTACTTATGTGATGATGATCTGAGGTTCTTTTAATGTTTTTCCTAACTTGAGATGTATGTCTGCACATTCAATAACACCTACCCTTATGGTTTCATCTTGTTCATTTACATAAATCTATCTATTTTTTATATTTTCTACTAGCTAAGAAGGTAGTTGAGGTTGGTTTACTTGTTCTGTAGGGGTTGCTTTATTTCCTTGAGGGCCATTAATGTTTATTATTATTATTATTTTGGATACCTTATTTATTATTGTTGGTTATAGTTTGGACTAAGATTCCAATGTTAATTTATCTATGGATGTTGGTGACCTTAGGGTATCCAAGTTTGTTAAAAAATTTGGGGCATCATCCAATATTTTGGCATCCATTCCTAGGTGCCCCATTATGGTGGTACTACCCAAACTTGTGGAGGTGCATGCCATTGTGGAAAAGGAATTCTTGAGACAAACTATTGTGGTTGATTTTGTTTCAAGGTATTGTCTTGTCTTTGAACATAGTTTATTTCTTATATGGTATGTGAATTCTATTTTAACTAGTTCTTAAGAGTAGGAAAATGACTAAAATTGTTTGTGTCATGATATTGAGCATCACATATTCCATATATTTCTATTTTGTCTAGAGGGCAATCCCTAAGTGCATGTTTTAGTCTATACTTTAGACAATAGATTTTTAATGGTTCATTGTTAGATTTAACTTTATATTATAATACATCTAATTTTGAATTAAGTTAAATCATAATGTTTATTTTTAAGTTTGCTAATTCTTCCATGAGTTGGCTTACATCACTAGATTTTCCTAGTTTCCCTCTTCTACTACTAAGTTATATCCTAGAGTAGTTAGTACAAAAACATGTGATCTCTTGGAAGTCTAGTTTGGTAATATATCCCTTACCCATGAGATTAAAATAATCCTTAGAGGAAACATATAATACTTTAACGAAAATAGTTTTGATCACTTCCTTAGATAGTTCATATCCACATCTGTTGTGGGAAAAAATAAATAGGTCTAGGTAATCTTCAAGGTTTTCATCTTCATTTTACTTGATTTTGAAAATACCTTATTTTCTATCCTTGACCCTATAGTAATATTAGTATTTATTCAATAATACTATTTCCATTTATCTCTAAGTGTTAATAGAGTTTCCTACTAGTCCCATGAACCATCTCATTACTCGTTCCTTCACAGTAGAAGGAAAGAGCTTTAACTTTTGATTGTCTGAAGTGTAATCATAGTTCTGATCGAGGACTTTAAACTCAAAAATAAATTGGTCTAGGTCTTCAGTGGACAAACCTCTAAAGGTAGGTATATTGGATGGGGAAATATTTTTCATTGTTGTTCAATCATTATTATCAAAGACAATAGGATAAGAGAAAGTCTTATTAGGAGGATTCCTATGAGGGTTTTCTACATGACCTATATTTTTTTAGTGTAAATAGATTTCTATTGAGAGGAGGAGATGTTGTTTGTTTAGTGTCTAAAATTTTATCTCTTATAGAGGAAGATTCTTCTATATACTAAGAGGTACTTCTAAAAGACTCACTTGTTTTTACAAACTTTCTATCTTTTCTAAACATGATTTTATTCTTTCTTGTAAAAGATCAGGATATTTTGGAATAAACCTTCCTTGTGAATCCCTTTGCCTATTTATATACCTATATATATTTTATTTTGTTTTTATATTTTGACTTTTAGCCTGAATGTTTTCCTTACTAACCCTTTTAAAGAAGTCCCTGAAAATGAAACCAAAAATGATGGGTGTCATTGTTACCCATTCTATTAACCAACCTATGTTAGTTTCAATTCTTACTAGGGCTAGTTTCCAAGGCTATTTGCAATAAGGTACTTTCTAGTTTCAACTAACATTATTTTTTTAGAGGGTTTTAATATTGTACTAATCTAATGTCTATTGCTAAGAATATAAACTAATGATGAAAAGAAACACTCTTGCATGAAATGTAAGACAAACCAAACTACTAAATTGATTAATTTGAAAGCAATCACACAATGATGTAAAATCAAATTACTAATATCAAATCCACACTTACAAAATTAAAGTTACAGGAATTAGCGTAATGATAAATGTTTATTCAAATATGAAAGTAAACATATTAATATTTATTCTATCATGTAGGTTATAAGTTTAATCACACAAAACATATATATCAATTTTAATTAAAACAAATAATAAATAAACTTTATAAATACCAAAATAACATCCATTGTGTCCTTGGGAAGTGGGCCCTTACTCAACCTTAAATTCAATTTTGAATCAAATCAATCTTAAAATGATATCTCAACACATGGAATGAAAGATTAATCTACTGTGAGTCTTCTTGTATTCAAAAATAACTAAATTTAAAATATCTATGTATATCTATGTCTCCATATCCAACATGGATTTATCCTTTTATTTTAAGCAAAAGAAACTATCCTAGAAATCCAAAAACATCTCAACTAACTTAAAATAAAAAGATATTTAGAGAGATTAGGTGATATAGCCAAAAAAGAGAAAACATTATAATTAGATCTACATGGAATCAAAAAGATCTATGTGATATTATAACTGCTATGCTTAGTTATATCTAACCACCAAATTTATACATACAATATATACATATCTTCTGACTCTAGATTTATAGCTTAAAACAACAACTTTCATAAATGAAAGACCATACAAAAATAACAATATATATATATATATACACACATGTATAAAAATAGAAAATATCAAACAGAGTCTTTTGATCATCATAGAAAAGGTGGAAAATATTCTTGAATGCTTTAGAACATGTTGTGGCCAAATTCAAAGTGAACTATGAGAATCCATAGCACAACTATGGTAATTCATAGCCAACTATTGCAATCCATATCTAACTACCAAAATATATAGCTATGCTTCAAATTATCAGTTATTTATCTTGGCACATCCTTATCTTCATGAGATCTTATCAAAACTCTTATTAGGTGTTATTATTCCTATACATATCAAAATATCAAGACCAAACATGCAAATGGTTAGAAAAGTATGCAAAAAAAGCTAACTAAGACTCACATGAGCTTATAGAGATAAAAGCATTTACTTTCTACCTTAAGCTAGTTATAAAACCTAAGACTACATGCAATGATCAATAAAATGACATGTTTAAGGCTATGAATGATGGAATATTATGGCAATAATTATTCATAATGTGGGCTCATCACTAGCAATGGCCTAATGAATTACTTAGATGACCAGAAATAGTGAGGAGGGGGTTATATATATATATATATATATATATATATATATATATATATATATATATATATTACTACATGCATAGGCCCCGTTAGGGAGGAGGTGAGTTCAAAGGGCACATCCCCAGGCACAGGGTTAGTAGGATGAGTAGGCACCTAGATAGATGTTATAGTGATAGATAGTAGAGATCAGGGGGTCCAAGATGGATATTTAGCCAAAGGTAGAGATCAAGTAGGTGGTAGAATGGGTATAGACAATGTAGGGCCATATAAGACATCATTGAGTGAGGATGATCAGGCATTATTAGATAGGCCAAGGATAGAGGTACACGCCTAGGTTACATAGGTTGTAGGTATTTTTGGCAAGTGAGATAGGATGGTTGCATATTTATAGAGACAAATTATTTAGAGGAATATCTAGATGGTGGTCATAATTGGATAGGTGATAGGCTTGATGGGATAGGTTTCAACCTTAAAAAGGTAGCTAACCTAAAGAAAGGCTTAGTATAGGTAGATATATGTACTCTAGGGGTATATTTAGAGTTGTGACACACATATAACATCATTATAGGGATATATTACAGAGATACAGTTGAGATTGAGAGAAAGAGAGAGGTAGAGTTACATGTGGTTGAGAAGGCCAAGGAAGAGGATAATATTTTGTTAGAGAAGAATGATATGGGGCTAGTGATGAGATATATAGGTCAACTAATAGTAGAAGCTTAGTAATATAGAGATTTTTATGGAGTAGTGCCAATAGAATAGCATGCCCCAACTTTTAGAGTCAGTTCCTCCCAATCCATTCATCAGCCTACTAGGAGGCCACCTAGACAGTAGTGATTTGGACTTATATTTATGAAATAGGGTTTATATTATGGACATGTATTATCATATGACATTAATTCCTATGTGTCCCATTTTCTTAGTTATATATTTTGACATGGACTCTTATGGACATTATGGATTGTTTGTATATGTTATTGTGATTATGTTGTGTATGATGATGTATGGATTTATTTATATATATATATATATATATATATATATATGTTGTTGTCATGGATTTAGATTATGTGATTATATATTTATGGTTATATGGGATGTTTAGATATATTTATTTATATGAGATGTGATTATGGTCATGGTTTGTCAAATATGGATGAATATTATGTGTTACAGCTTAAATGTAGATGATGTTTCTTTATTTGTGTAATATTGTGATAGTATAATGATATTAATAGCATGCGCTAATAAATAGATAAATAATCCATTGATTTAATCATATGTCTCACAAATTAATTTTGGAAAAATTCCTCCTACACCAAGGAGGTGGGTGGGATGTTGGGTAGTAGGCTAGGATTATTAAACAGGATAGTGAAATAATTGGGGGGATGGAATGGGTGGGGACTTGAAACCATTATAGATGTAGGCAATTATTTTTACTTTTGCACATATGAGTATAAGTTTACCCATAACATGAAGATAGTCGAGGTCACATTTGACACAAATTGTGTGGGGGAATAGGAGCGAGAACTCCATTTAGTGGAATTCCTAATTTATATTTTGGGTAGTCACTTAAGTCCATCCTCATTACCTTTGTCAAAAAATGACAAAATTACAACACTTAAAAAGACAACACAATGAGACAAAGAAAACAAGATTATGGACTGACACTTAAGAAGGATTAAAAAGAGAAAATATTTACAAGACTTAATTATTATTAATAATATGTACAAATGACATACATAAAGGATAATACATTATATGTACAATAATTAATGCTTAAAAAGACAATATAACAAAACTATAACAAAAGTTTGACACAAAAATTTTAACAAGGAAAACTTAATGAAGACTTAAAGGTATATACATTAACTCTTAATAAGGTATGAAAAGACTTAATTTCCAAGGACATCTAAATTATTATAAATAAAATGAGGATGATGGTATTATTTACAAGATGGCATAAACCTAAAAAAATGAAAAATCAACTAAGCATTAAAAATGATAATAATGATAGGTTTATACAAGATGACCTTAGGGATATAGTTAAATGGATATTTACAAGGGTATATTATGACCCAAAAAAATTGTGGTGAGTGAAACAAAGATAAAAAATCATTTATAATGACAATCTTAGGATCTAAAGCAAATGATCAAGATTTGGCTACAAATCATACTATAGATCCTAGAGTAGGAAAATTATATGGCCAATCTTTAGTGATGAGGTTAGTGGGTTGATGCAAATTTATACTTAAGGGATAAATTGGGATGGACAAATTTAAATGCAAATGAGGCTGATAGGAAGAAGAGTCATTGAGGAGGATGTGATTGGGATATGTATTAAAATTCCATAATGCAATAAGTAGATTGTTTGAAATTGGATTAGATGTTCTAGAGGACTCTTCAACAAATGTTATCCTCAATGATTGTCCCTAATTTGAAACTCATATCTCCTAATTTTTCCAAAGCATATATTGTATACCCACTATTAGGACCAAGGTCATATGAAAATGATGGAATGAAAAGATGAAAAAAGTGGAGTGACAATAGATGGATGTGCCCCCACGAGTGGGGACTCATAGATGGAGGTTATTTAGAGCCCTTTATGTATAAAAATGCTTTAGATGCATAATATTCATATGCTCATCAAGATCATCACCATCTAAATGAGCTAGTTTATAGGCTCCTGATCTAAATTTTTCAATAATAACATAGGGCCCTAGCTAATTTACTTCAAATTTACCTTTCATTTCTCACTCTACATTGGTGTTTACCTGATTCTCCTTTAAGACTAGGTCACCAACTTTGAATTTTCTATAATAGATCTTTTTTTGATATTGGCCCTTAAATTTATTCTGATATACCCTAAGGTGATCCAAGGCATTATGATGCTTTTTGTCTAGAAACTCGATCTCTTGTAGCCTTTCTTGTCAATAATTATGATCAATAATCATGCCCCATAAAGATATTCATAAAGAGGGGAGCTCAAATTTAATGGTAAATATTGCTTATGTCTCATAGACTAAATAATATAGATTGGCCCCAATAGTTGTTCTAACACTGGTTCTATAAGACCAAAGAGATAGATATAATTGTAAATGTTAATTTTTACCATCATCATTAACAATTTTCTTGATAATTTTGAGAAGCATTTTATTGGTTAATTTTGCTTGTCCATTTCCCTATGGATAGTGGGGAGTAGAGAAATGCTTCTCAATGTGATAATGATTACACAAGTCTTTAACTTCTTAACTTTTTAAAATACTTGTCATTATCTAATATGATTTTGGTTGGGATTATAAAGTGGAAAACATTTTTATCTAGAATGAATTTTAATACTTATAGACCTATGGTATAAATTAACAACATTGATTAGACCCATTTAATGAAGTACTTCATAGCCATGATTATTAATTTATGTCCATCAGATGATGTAGGATTAATATTGCCAATAATGTCTATTTTCCATATAGAAAATGGCCACATACTCATTATAGGTGATTTAACTTTTTTGGGGAATAATGGAGTTTTATTCATATTTTAGTTAAGGGTCTAGAATAATAAATCAATGTAGAATATAAAAATATACACAATTCTAATTTATATTAATGTTTGTATTTTCCACCTTTCTAAAAATAGAAATAAATAGAAGAAATATAACTTAACTAGAAAATATATTGAGATGGTTGATACAGAGGTTGAAAATGGCTTTGTAGGATTAGGAAGATGTCATAAGCCTAAATCTAGCTTTCATTTAGAAAAAGGATAAGAGTGTCAAAAAGTAGATGCTTTGGTATCTGATGTTATTGTCTGTTTCTACTTCTATTATCCAAATTGATCACAGAGACCTAAAATTTTTTGGTTAGTTGTGTTGTGATTGTGTGAACATGCCGATGAAAAATTGAGGGCTAATTGTTGATATAACATATTGTGGAGTTGATTTTGTCTTCAAACCCTAACCCTCCATCATGCTTGATAAAATAATATTTATATCACTTGATAAAGAGGGGGGGTTAGTGTGTAAGATGTGTTTAACATGTAATCCACATCCCTTATGTGTGCACATAGCCTACATACCAATACTTTGAAGAATGATCAAGTCATATGTAGTTCTCTCACCTAATGTGTTTTTTTACAATAGTGTGATGTAGATGAAAATGCCAATTTGATAGTATTTGAGGTGAGAAGGGACTAGTATGAGGATTTGAGTATGTTCGTAGCTATGTTGGATGACTATGTACAAATAATAAGGAAGTTTACCTTAGTGCTTTATTTGTATTCTTACTTTGTAAGTTTGGTCACTTCCTTTGTAAATGAGGTTTGAGTGGGATTTTATAGGGAACAATTGGTCATGGGTCAAATGTATTCATTTTAGGTCAACCTAATTAAGGATAAAGACCAGATGAAAATGACCTTTAAGGATAGAAGTGCAAAAGGATAAGAGTGCTAAAAAGGGGATACTTTGGTACCCAACACTATAGTCTAAATGGGGTGCTCCTATCCTATAGGATTGGGACCTAGGGGAATAGGATTGGCACAAGGAATACTATCTAGCTAAGGTGGAATTAGGGTTTAGAAGGTTTGGGATGATTTATAATGAGTAAAAAGGTGTCTAAAAGGGCCGTAAGATCATGAAAAAAGGACCTATGGATGGGGTGTCACAAGCCACACTCAAACTACCAATTTGGAAATTTTATATGACTAAATTTGCCCCCATTTAATCTAGTGATGCAGTAAAGTCAAATATTAGGGTAAAGAAAAAATAGATAGCATACCTAAACTTACCTAAAAGGGTGAAGCCAATGAATATGTGTGATGTTGAGTGTGTGTAGAGAGAGCATAATTTGAAGAGTAAATATACAAGATAAAATAAGGAGTGGATCAGTTCTTACTAAGCACTATGTCTAAAATAAGAATGTACAAAGATTGGGTAAAAGAGGGAGGAAGAGAAAGGAATGAATACACCACATCGAGTATGTAAACCAATAAAAAACCTATTTTGATGTTTGAGTGATGTTTATTGATTTTGGGTATGTTTTGTACCAAGATTAATATCATGAATAGGGCTAAGTGCTCAATTCCCTAAGGGTGTCTCAAGAATACAAACACTGGTCCTTTAGCTCCACCATTGCCCACTATGTAGTGAAGCTATGTGATCCTACCTATGTTAATCAATTTTTGGATTGTGTCTCCAATCCCTCTAAGTAGGTGGATTAAGAATACAAAGGCTATCTAATCTTTTGGCTCCATCATTGATTACTAAGTGTGAAGCTATGAATTGATACTAGTATGAATGTGTGTTGTATGAGATGGCTCATGAAGCCTATGAATGTTTTATAATTTGACAATGTGTCATGGATAGATAAATGTGTACTAAGAACTAGGCCAATCTTGGCCACTCTGAAAGGTGGAGATTAGGCTTATATGAAATCCACTCTGAAACTGAGAACTAGGCTTATATGAAAGCCACTTTGAAATGATGCCAACCACTTGTAGATGGAATAAGGCATGTAATTACTGAGAATACCTAAGTAATACAAATAATAGGAAAGAAAATAAGGCAAATATGACATGTACATTTCCCCCAATCATTGATGTCTATAACATGGATTCTAATATAGAAGTTATACCAACTACCCAATCTGAAACTAAAAGTGAGAGCCATCATGTCATGCATGATGTCCCCTATATCTAGAAAATTTGAGTAAAAATACACTAAAACTATCCAATCTTAAATGAACTATATTTGACAAAACTATAATTGACTTTACCTTTCTATCTATTTTTAAAAATTTTGGGTTTTTGGTTGTTTAAATAAGAGCACCAAAAAGTGGACACTTTAGTGTCTGGTACTATAGTCCAAATATGGTGCTCTTGTCTTTTACTATTTTTTATGACTATTCTATATTTGTCACTATTTATTTGGTCTATTCTATATGTTTTGAATTCTGATTGTTGTTCTAAGTTTTTTGAAAACTAAATTTTGATAAAAACCCTATTTGTTGCCCATTCTTTTGAGGGTAGGAATGAAGACCTTGTAATGAATTGACTCAAACTAAAGAGCCCTAAAAGTGTGTTATGATGAAAAATATATGATATAGAAATGATAATCCAAAAGATGTCTCAAGATATATCATAGTTTGTATTGGATATTATTATATCAACAAGGATATGCCTAGATAGATGTAACAATATAATAGCATGTGTAGTATACTAAACTAAAACTAAAAATATGGTTAGTTTTCAAGGAGGGATGAAGCATGATGTCCATCATGGCATCCAATAAGGCAAGATAATTCATGATGTGAATCATGGCATTGAAAATAAATTAAAAGCAAACAAGCATGCAAGGCAAGAAGCATGAAGCATGAAAAATAGGTCAAGGGGCCAAGCAAACAAGGAACATGGGCACATGTCACTCAAACTAGCAAAGAAAGCTTACAAGGCATGTTCAAATTCCCACATACACATATAATTGTAAACAAGCAAGATTGGCATGAGGGCCACAAGCACATAAAGAGTATAAGTAAAGGACATTGACAAATGTCCTAAGGCACACACAAGTAAAAAAATAGGAATTGAGAAATGTAATCACATCTAGATACTTAAATCAAAAAATCAAGGCATGTAAATTCTATAAATACTATCACATATAACTAATCAAATTAAGAACTAAAAGTATGTAAAACATGTAGTATAAGACTAGGTAGATGCTGAGAAATACACAAGTGTTATACACTAGTGAGTGTTGATAGAATAATCTATGTAAGCTAGTAAGTAATGTACATCAACATGATAACTAGAGTGTGTGGTGTAGAAATGACATAACTTGGATGGTGTAGTCATGTAGAAGATGCCCCTGGTGGGTATATATGGTTATGTATGTCTCAAATGTAAAATTAGGATGCCCCCTTAATGGGTAGAGTGAAGTAATCAAATATTTGGGTGTCACTACACACACTCAAAGAAGATCAAGTGAAGCATGGTAGTGTAGATAAATCAATAAAAAATAGCATAAAATAGAAAAATGTAAGTCTAGCATGATAGTAGAAATGTAAAGCATGGATAATTCATATAGTTGAAAAGTTTATGGTGTTTTTGAGTTATTTGAATGTTTTTGTATTTTGACATGTTTTGTTGTTTTTGGTATTTTAAAATATTATTTTTTTTGGTATTTTTAAATAAGATATGTACAATTAATCATAAAGAAACTATGTACAATAAAGTGAAAAGAAACTATGTACAAGTAAACTAAGAAATTATGTAGAAGTAAGTAGAAAGAAACTATGTACGATAATGTAAGTAGAATAATATGTACATAATGATGTAAAAGACTAAGTTAGAGGGGGTAAATGGTTCAAGGATGGATCCCATTATGGATGGAGATGGAGGAAGGGATCACATCCATCATCAAATGCCTCAATATCAACATCATAAGTATCATCATATGCTATAGGCTCTATATACATGGTCTCTATCTCCTCAGGTGTCAGTAAGATATGTGATCTTTTTGTAATCAGAGATTTATCACGTATAGTGGTGTCATCCTACTAAAAGTGAAATAAGGGTCATTGTGGTGTTAAATATGTTGGTTTTCCTCTGGGGCATTTAGTTATGGTAGGAGGCAACCTTGGCGTAAGTGGTAGAGCTGGTGTTGGTGGTGACATAATCTGAATAGTACCTTGAACCTATAGTTTATCCAATATCTATTGTAAAGTTGTACATGAGTCTATGTCATGGCCTATGATTCTATAAAAAAGACAAAATGGGTGACCATCATTCCATGATAACTTGATAATAGATCTATTTCATACTGTAGGTAGTGTGATTAATCCATGAACAAGTAACATCTATAATATAATCTATGGGTGATGTTGTGTGCTACCCACCTAAATTTGAATGACTAGATCTATATCCATAGAGGTAACCATGTGAACTATATGTTCCAATTGATCTATTTGTGTCCATGAATTTGGATTATATCTTGAGAGTGTAGTGTGAGTTGTGAAGAGTGATGCAAGATGTGTGATGAGAGCTTTAGATTCATCTCAGTACTCTCTTGGGCTAGCTTGTGTAAAGCTCAATCCACACAAATAGTCATCTTTGAGTTTGGGTGTCATATCATCATCTAAAGTAGCCTAGGAATCTATCTCAACATCATGCACATATGGTAACTCATAATTTACCACAAGGGGTAACTATGATATAGGAGTCTCATCAATTATAGTAAGAGAATATGGTGGTGCTATGAGAGTATCTATAACTGGTAAAGTGACTACCTAAAGAGTTTATTCTATAGAATCAAATAGGACTGATGGAACTACTATCAATGATTATTTAATTGTAGTAGGTATAGGAACTATGATTGATGGAGTATCTAAAATGGTTGAAGCTGTTATAATTGGCTATGTATCCAGAGTTGAGGAAACAAATATAAGTGGAAGAATGTGAGATGTGCTAGTCTCTCCTACCTCATATGTATGTAACTGGTCAAGAGAAATGTGATGAGGTGGAGATTGAGCTATAATATGAGGTGTCCTATCTATTGAAATAGTCAAAGATGAATCTATAATTTTACAATATCTAAATGGATGGTTATCTATTGGGCATGTGCATAGGTATCCTCCATAGAGGAACATAACACATCAATGAAGAGTGGACGGAAATGCCCCCATAGCATGTATCCAAGGTCATCCAAGTAAAAGGCTATAAAGAAGAGGACCTAGCATGAGATGAAACTACATAGAGAGTGTTTTGGGCCCTACCATGATATCCAAATCAATAGTGCCTAATGTCTATCATGGTATATCATTAAACCCTTTAATGTTCTTATATGCCTTCTACATGGAAGACATATCTACACCCATGGTTTGTAAAAATGTAATATTACATATATTAAGTATGGAACCACTATCAACTAAAACTCTCTTAACTACACTGGTTTGACTTGAGCTTGTATAAATAGTGGTAAATTTTGATCAATAATTGTCTGAGAAGGCATGTCCTCATGATCAAAAGAAGTAACATCTTCTATAGTTTTTAATGTGTTGACCACTGATGTAAAATAAGAAGGCTCTAAATAAATTGGCATAGATGTCTAAGTAATTTCTTGATAAAGAATGTCTTTAAACACATTTGCTTTCTAAAGTAGTTCTAACATGGAAATCTTAGCTGGTGTGTTTCTCAATTGATCGATAATATCATATGCCCTATTCGAATATGCTTATGTAGGTGGGTTAGGCCTAGGATGGGAGGAAATAGGAGGGTTTTGAGATTCATAACTAGGGTGAGGAGGCATCGTGGCATGTCGAATAATATCTCTAATTGCACTATCTACTATATATGTAGGGATAGTAGTAGCTACAGGAGGAGAATGAATATAATCGATAGGTCAATATGGTGAAGGGACAAAGGTTGTCAACTAGAATCTATGGTGTTGGGTAGTGACCTAGGGAAGAACAAAATGGACCATACAACATTACTCAGCATGGGATAGAGGCTCTAAGGGAGGTGAGGAAAGAGGTGTAAATAAATATATGTAAAGATGATCAATAAAAAGAACAACATGCATGTGCTTTCACTTACAAAAGAAGTGAATCAAGCATACAAGGCATATGATAAAACTTTGCATTAACATATAGTAAACTTCATCATTCATATACATGATAAGACTAATTATGAACTCCTTATTGTTTGCAAAAAATCTTTTGAAATAAGTGAAAACTATTTTTGATTTTATGTGAAATCTGATTTAAATGCAAGGTGATACCTCAAGAAGCAAAGGGACCTCGTATATTCAACTAGGGTTTAAAATAAAATGATTTTTAAAAGTACTATGGTGAATTTTAAAAATAAAATGTGAAATTTTAATTTATATATGCAAGAACAATCAAAATAATATTGCTAAAATTAACAAGGAATTTTCCCTAGGGTTTTGTGCATAAACAAAGTAAGTTAGGTTCACCAAATGATTTAACTTTTTTTAAGAATAATGGAGTTTTATTCCTATTTTAGTTAAGTTTTTGGATTAATAAATTAATACAAAATATAGAAATAAACATAATCCTAATTTGTATTGTTGCTTTTCTTTTTCACCTTTCTAAAAATAGAAATAAATAGGAAGAAATATAACTTAGCTAGAAAATAGACTAAAACAGCTAATACAGAGGTTGAAAATGGTTGTGCAAGACTGGGATGGTGTTGTAAGCTTGAATCTAGATTTCATTTAGTGAAAGGATGGGATTGACAAAAAGTGGATGCTTTAATATTTTCCATTGTTATTCATTCCTACCACTATTGTCCAAACTAATCATAGAGACCTGAAACTTTTTAGGTAGTTGCATTGTGCCTGTGTGAGTATTCCTATGAAATATTAAGCACTAGTTGTTGATGGAACTCATTATGGATCTGATTTTGTCTTCAAACCCTAACCCTCCACCATGCTTGATAAAATGATATTTGAAGCACTTGATAAAGAAGGGGGTTAGCATGTAATATGTACTAAACATGCAATCCACACCCCTTATGTGGGCATAATGCCTACATACCAATACTCTGAAGAGGGATCAAGTTATATGTAGTTATCCCACCTAATGTGTTTTGTGTAATAGTGTGATATGGATGTAAATGTAAATTTTATAGTATTTGAGCTGACTAGGGAATGGTATGAGGATTTGATTATGTTTTTAGTTGTGTTGGGTGAGTGTGTGCAAAGAATAAGGAAGTTTGCCTTAGTGCTTTGTTTGTATTATTGCTTTTAATTTTGGTCACTTCCCTTGTAAATGAGATTTGAGTGGGCTTTTATAGGGAGAAATTGGTAATGGGTTAGATGTATTCATGTTAGGCTAACCTAATTAAGGATAAAGACTAGATGAAAATGACCATTAGGGCTCAAAGTGCAAAAGGATAGGAGCATCAAAAATAGGACACTTTGGTGCCTGACAATATAGTTCAAATGGGGCACTCCTATCCTATAAGCTTGAGACCTAGGGGAACAAGATTGACATAGGCAATACTATTTATCTGAGGTGTGATTAGGGTTTAAAAGGTTTTAGATGACTAAAAATGAGAAAAAAGGTGTATAAAAGGGTCACAAGAGCATTCAAAAAGGACCTATGGATGGGATGTCATAAGCCACACTCAAACTACCAATTTGGGAATTTTATATGACTACAATAGGTTATAGTTCTTATGTAGGGGAATGAATGAGATTACCATGCTTCTAATAATCTACACATTTACACACATACTATCAGGTATCATGATCCATTATAGGTGAATAGTATCCAATTAAAAGTAATTTCTTAACCAGGGCCATCTCACTAATATGACTACCATAAATACCATTATGGACCTCCTTGATTGCAAGAGTATCCTCCTCTAATGTTAATAATCTCAACAAGGTCCTGACATAGCCTCATAAATAGAGTGTGTTGCCAAGGATGGTATAGCATGAGGTGTGATGAATGAAGGCTTTTCATTAGTGGTGATTTAGGTATGGTGGTAGAATGTTATCATGGAGTTAAGTTTAAATGTCATGGTACCATGGTAGATTGGGATTGGGTATAGCATAAATTTGATAATGAACCATTGTTTGATTAGCTAGTAGTAATATTTGTTTAATTAGAAATTTTAATTCAAGTACATCTTATGGAAGATTTATGAAATAACTAATAGTGGCCATTGAGTTTGCGGCTTTAGTACTTCCCCTAGGAACTTGCTCAAATATTATTGACTAAAATTTTTGCTTCAATTGGTCTACTAATTTCTTATAGGGAAGTAATTTCTCATATGTTTTATATAACTCCTTGTTCAACTATTTTATAATCAATTAAGAATCACCAAAGACCTAAAGATGCTAGATATTCCATTGGATGGCTAGTTTCAACTTGAAAACTAATGCCTCATACTTAGCAATGTTATTTATACATGGTAAATCTATTTTAAAGGCTTTAGGTATTAGGTCACCTTATGGGTGAAGGGATGACACTTATCTACCATTTATGATATAAACTGATGAATAGCCTATAGTTTCCCTTGAAGGCTTATTAATTGCTTTAGGTTCTTAGGGGGAGGCATTTACACAATAGATTTTACTTTAACTAGATCTACTTAAATTCCTCACCTAGATACTATGGACCCAAAAAATTTACCTAAGGTGACTCCAAATACACATTTCTTAGGGTTTAGTCTAACCTTATATTCTTTGATTCTTTAAAAAAATCTTCTCAAGACTATAGGATGCTTAGATCAAAGTTTAGACTTTCCTAGTATATCATCCATGTAATCTTCTAGAAGATCATGCATCATATCATGGAATATTATTTTCATATCCCTTTGGTAAGTATCTCCCACATTTTTTAGACTAAAAGGCATCACCAGGTAATATAAGGTTCCCGAAGGAGTGATAAATTCAATTTTGTATTGATCTTTAGGAGCAATTTTAATTTTATTATATCCATAGAAACCATCTACAAGGGAAAGCATCTCATACCATGTATTAGAGTCTATAATCATTTTGATATTATGTAAGGTAAATTCATCTTTGGGACATACCTTATTTATATCCTAGAAATTGGTATAGATTTTGATTCCTCCCTATGGTTTGGCCATGGGGATAATATTACATATCCACTTAGAATAATCAATTGGCTATATAAACTCGGCTTCCAATAACTTATATAATTCTTCTTTGACTAAGAGAGCCACCTTGGGGTAAATTTTGTGAGTTTTTGCTTAACTAGTTTGGCATTCAGATGAACCATTCAATGATGCAGTACCAAGGTAGGATCCAATCTAGGCATGTTAGAATAATTCCATGTAAATATGTCTATATATTCCTTGAGAATATTTATGAGGATTTTTTTCTCTTTAAATATGAGAATTTCCCCCTATTTTATCATTTTAGTATTTTCATATATTATAATATTCACTTATATAACCTCCTCAATGAGATAAGGTTATTGGTCTTGTAGAAATGTCAGGGGTGATGGTAATTCCTCTTCTAAAGTGAATTCTTCTCAGAGTTATATATCTAATTTGTCTCTAGTTTTCTCGCAATGGGATTTCTTATATATTTGGAGAGGGGTCATTTTCTTCACAATCCTCTTCCCCAATTTAATTTAGATATATTTTTTGATGTCCAAAATACAAGGATTCATTAGATTGATAGAGTATTTTTTATTGTTGTCTCTTGATGGCATAAAATATCTAGCTCCCAAAAATTCAATATTGACATCATCATTATGGAATATATCAAAATAATGATAATTATTTTGATCCCAATCTATGAGTGCAGGATAATAGAGGGAGATGTTGATGATGGATATGGTAGTCTAAAATAAGAGGTTGGTGGAAACAAAGTCTTCTTAAAGACTATAGATGGATGCTATTTCAACTTCTTCATCAAAATTAGACTCTTTAAGAACTGAAGAACTATCCATAATGATAGTGCTTAAATTAATGCCTAGAGGTTTGTACCCTAATCCAAGGTGTTTTGGGTGTTCTTAAGCCCCTAAAGCCTTCCTTGTTCATCTCTTCCTAGTACTTTGCCCTTGTAGTTCATATTTTAAATCATTTTCTAAATTTGGGGATATATTTGCTTATGAAATTCTAAGGCCTCATCTTTAAGAATGAGTCATGAATCATCAGATTATTTAAAGTATTCATTAGATAAAATACTTTCACTAGTGAAGGCCATAGACCCAAATTGGTAAATAATGGGTTTATATTGCATCATGGTCAAGGACCTATAGTTTAATGGGGAAAGTGGTAGATTTCCAACACAAAGAATCTTGTATTCATACTCCCCATAACCTTTAGAAGTTATTTTAAGATGAGAGATGTTTGGGGATTTAGATGAATTAGGTGATACATCATCAGGGTGAATATATTTTGTAGCTTTGGGATTATAAGAGGAACTACAAGCATTGGGTTAATAGCAAGTAGGATTAGATTTTTCCATTTGATAGCTATGAAAGTGTTTTATTTCTCCTATAATTATGACCTCCATTCCAAAATGTGAGAATTTTAGACATTGATGTAAGGTAGAGGGTACTACTCTCATCTCATGTATATAATGGCATCCTAAAAGTAAATTATATAAGAGATAAAAATCCACTACATGAATTAGGGTTTGGTAGACTATGGGTCCCACAACTATAGGAAGATAAATAGTGCTTGCATATAGCCTCTCATTATCATCATATGATTTAATCATTATCAAATTAGGCCCTAATGAAGATTTAGAGTACCCTAACTTCTTGACAAAGTCAAGATTGCAAAAATTCAAGGCTGGCCCTCCATTTATGAGTACCCATGGGATCTTATGATTGGTAATGGAAACTTAATAATGGATAATTATGGTGAGGGTATATAGGTGCCATATCCTATGCACTAAAAGTATTTTATTAGAAAGGAGATAAATGACCCACCAAGTCCTAAAATTGGATCATATCGATATCCCTAGGGACTTTTAATTATTTCGGACTTTGTTGAGTATCTCTTGATGTACCGATGATGTCTTTAAAATATCCATGGGGGAGATTTGAGTCAGATTCTTCTCAAGCTAATAAATGATATTATAGGGTTTATCAAAATAACTCAAGACTTTATTAGGGATGTTAGCCTTTTGAGATGTGGAAGTGGATGGGTCTTTTAGAGGTTTTTCAATAATGGTGATCTTGCCACACCATGTAGTAACTAAACAATCAGTTGTTTCCCTATTAATTTTAAGGGTGGTGGATGGTAAATGGTGGATGTGTGGGATCTTGGGGGCCTCAAATTTTAATGGTATTAATTTAGTGGTATGGATGGAGTTATAATTGATTAAATTGGAATTATAGGTATGGACCTAATCCTTTAATAGTTTATTTTTCCTTTGATCATGATTAGGTAAGGGGTCTTGATATACACCTAGTTATTGATTATTAGATTGACTAGTTAGACTCTCCCCTTCTACCTCTATATCTCCTTTCTCAATTAAATATTGGATGAAGTGACTTAATTACATACATTTATTAGTATCATGTCTAGATAAATTCATCCTTTTGATACCAATATGGGCATGGATTTATATCATCCAATGGTCAAATTTGATGGAGAGTAATCATATTAGTAGAAATTAATTATTATAGGACCATTTTAGTGGGTATACCAAGACTTGTTAGAGGCCTCTTTCCCATTCTAGGTTTTGGTTTTCCCTTTGGTACCCTTATAGTGGAGACATTTTGTTTTTTAGTGGTAGGGGGATTTCTTCACTATACATACATGTTTAGAATTTGTTACACCATCCCCTATGACAATTTTATTCTTGTTGAAGATCTTAGGTTTACCTTAAAAATATTATCTTGGTTTTAGCCTTTTTAATTTCAGGTGTATAATTTAATTATCCCCTTTTCAATGAGTGATTTTAAATTTGAATCCCCTTTTCTATGATTTCATTAAAATACTTGGCACGTTGTAGTTTTTATTGGTATTTTAATTCAGCATTGAGATTGCCAATAAATATTTTGGCCAACTCCTTCTTAGGAACTATGCAATGAAATTGACTAGCAAGGCTTCTCTATCATTATGGGAATGATGTTAAGTTATCCCCATTTATTTGCTTAGTATTATAAATATCTTTAATGGAAATGTTATGCTAAATTTTGAAGGAAAAGTGTTTTACAAACTTCTCTATTAGTTCTCCAAAACTAGATATGGAACCTTTAGGTAGATGCATAAACCATTCTAGTGTAGGTCCTATAAGACTTATGGGGAAGAGTCTAAGAAGGTGAGCATCATCATAGGTAACCTCATGACATGACATATATAATTACTGCACATGATCACGTGGGTCGCCTTTCCATTTATATTTATCAAATTTTAGAGTCTTGAAGTGTGTTGGGAAAGGTACTTTCAAGATACTCATATCCAAAAGAGATGTAAAAAAGTATTCATATTTATATCTCATTACTTGGGTGTGAAGATCAATTTGTTAAAGATTCTCTATCATCATCATCCTCTCATGGGTGATTGAGGGGTCCATTATAAGATTAGAGGCTTATTCTTGGCTCAATATAAGTCTTGAGTGATTAGGATTGATATTTCTAGTGTTCTATCTTAGTGAAGTGGGTTTTTGGTATTGAACACAAAATTGGTAGGCAAATGAATTAATTTTCTAAGTTAATTTGTCTAAATGATCCTCCAAGGCATATATCCTCTTGTCAGCCTCAATGCATTTATTTTTTGGGGGGTTCTTGTTCTTGTTCTTATTATAATTCTTGCTCATGATCCACAAGATTATCTTTTTATTGTTCTTGGTTGACATTATTTTGATGAGGTGGAGCATTAGGTATAATGGATGGGAGGATGAGATGTCATAAGAGGCTTGGATCAAATGTATAGGGTAGTGTGCCCCTATTCTAATGACTTAGGCAAGAATTTCATCATAGTTATCATAAATTTATTAGTCAAATTATGCCTTAACCTCATCATTATGGAAGGAATCATTTATCAATCAATCTTCCTATCCAAAGGTTTGCATGTCACTACGTGTGTCTTCACTATCTTGGTTTCATTCACCTAGATTCCCAAGGATGTCATTTTCTTGATTATATCCTTGTCCCATTCTTAGAATTTGGGTATGGGTTCTAATAGGCATGTTGGATAGTGAAGGTGATGTGAGAGTAGTGATTAGGTGTGGTTTGATATAGGAGGTTGAGAGAGAAGGTGACTTTGGATGCTAATTTTGTCTTAAACCCAAGACTAAAGGTGGTCAAGAGAGATGATTAGATGTGATTTTAATTTAAGGATTTGAAGATATGAAGACTAGAGTGACCAAATATTACCAAAGTAACAAACTTATAAGAGTTTGATCTAACAAGGAGACAAAGTGGATGAGATGACTAAACTCCCTTTCACACTATTATGATGATAATTAGATGGGTGCTAGGTACGAATGGGCAAGATGATAACATGATGGGTACTAGATTAAACCAAACAATGATGTGAGGTTTGAAAAAGTTTGATCAAGGATAGGTTAATGAACTGATGATTATGATAGAGGATGATGAGTGACCATTAAAGTTTGGTTCCAAGATGAAAGTTTAATATATAAAATATGTGGACGGTGATATGGAGATGAAATAATTTGATTTTATCCTAATATTGGATATGTCTTAATGTTTCACTAGGTTTTTTTGGTAATAAAAGGGATTGGTTGACTCAGTTCACAAATAGTATAGGCCTTAGTATAAAATGCACACAAGCACACCTAATTATAAGCCTTATTATTAATTGACCAAAATAGTGTGTAACCTAATGCCTGCACCATCCAATAGCTTCATGGGTGAATCTATAGGCTGGTGACCTATTATGGAATCTATCAAACCCTCTCAACCCTATCTACACTTGATGGTCACTTGGGAGTTAATACTGACTCTAGCAGCAAAGCACTTGTTACGGCCTATAGGTCCTAAACTAGGTATACACATGAGTGTCTAGGGGCATACCTAATATATTCAAAGGTACATGGGGCCCAAATCCATATAGGGTGATGTCTAATGCCTAGTTTAAAGAATTAACTCTTCCCCTTCATGAATGACCTATATGGGGTCAACTACTTAGCATATCAATAGTTGTCATACAACTATTGATACACTAATTATTCCTACAAAAACATGAGTTAGTAAACTAATAGGCAAATAAAAGTATATACATCATGTGCTCTCTTAAAAATAAAATTGGGTTGACAAATAGGCAAACAAAAGTATATTTATCTAATTAATTACCTATGTGAGAAAATTAAGTAGACAGGCAAAGAACACAAAGATATATACAAGATCAAGATTAAAAATTCTTAGTCTAAGAATTATTCCTACAAAAACATGAGTTAGTAAACTAATCTAGTTCCTCTTGCTAAGATGGTCCTTCACAAAACTAGTTAGTAGTTTAAAATAGTCAAAACCACTTATATACCTATAACAATGCAATTACATAATTAGTTAGTGTATAATTGATTCAAGAGAGGTCAAAACCATAGGTCTTTATCAATACTTCAACTAGAAAAAATGTGATTTTGCTAATAGTTTATTAACCTTGATTGTAACTGTATAATTTATGCAAAACTACTAATGGTTAAGAAATATTGCAAGTCAAACTATAAAATTACAAATCACAATTATTAGTTTTGATTGTTTAAGAAAAATAAATTAAAGTGTAATAGAAAAAAAATAAAAAATTTATAGATAACTAAAAGGATGTTTAAAATGGCTAACATAGGGTTATTTTTAATATTTGACTAGTAGATATAGTTTTGAAACCCTAAGCCAAAATTGATTATATTATGTCAAAATGTTGAGCATAATATTCACAGAGTATGAAAGATATTGAATCTTTTTAGACTACTCTCAGAAGTTAAAAGAGATCAAAATATAATATTTACAAGATAATATATTGTCTAATTATTTTTAAGTCAAAACCACTTATTATTAAGCAAAATCACCTATAATAGATAAAAACACATCTCAAAACATATGGTTTTGTATAAAATTAAAATTTGATTAAATATTACAATATAGAAAAGAAAATCCTAAAACTATTTACAACAAATTGAGCTTTGTCTTATGACAGACTAAATTTATAGGTTATTAATAGAAAATAAAATAAATATCAATTATTTTCTAATTTCTTGCAAAATTGACTCTACAACCTATAAAAACACAACTATTAGTCAAAATTTCTTCTGCAAATGTTCGATATTACACAAAGTAGTTGTAAGGGTGTTTAGGTATCCTGAGGAGTTGTTTTGAGTAGCACCTCCCCTTCATATGTGTATAAAATAACCAAATAGAGATTAAAAAACTATTAGAAATTCCATGTTAGTAGACTAACCTATCAGTTTAATCAAAAAGTCAAAATCACCTTTTACAAAGATAATACTATGACTATATGTCAATATCATGACTATAAATTGGCATTATTACTTGATATAAGATAACTATTAATATTAAGGCCAATAGACTTTAATCTAATTTTGGTAATACAAAATGAGTTAATATAAGCTCATAAGAAGCAAAAGATGTATATATAAACTTATTTTTTACTACAAGATAATATTAAATCAAAACCACAATTTAAATGTCAAAAATGTAATTATTTATCAAATTCACCCTTTGCCAATTAAAATATTTCAAAAGTTCAAAAACTTTCCAAATAGCAAGTTTTCAGAGATTAAAAACTATGTTTAGTGTAAAATTTCTTTTTAGAAGTCAAAATCATCGACGTGATATCGTGATTTGTAGAGAAAATTCGCATTTTGCCTAGATGTGAAAAATTGATAAATCTAGATCTTTTCCTTCATCCAATCAATCCTACAAGCTATCAAAACACTTCTAACATGCAAAATGGTTAATTTGAAGGAGTTCTCTCACTATGGTCACCAATGTATGATTGTATTTTTTAGCTATTAATTAAAACTACTATAAATAGTAATTTAAACCTAATAACACAATAACATCACGAGGGAAATAAAGGACAATCAATAACTTTAAGAATGAAATCTTACCATCACCTTGTTCTTTGTAGCTTCTCTCCAATATTTTACATCTGATTCCAAAGCAATTTGATTTGTGAGTGGATTGCTTTCTAATAGCTTCAAGATTGCTCCAATGGCTTCCTTGGATAGTTAAATGGATTGAAAGAGTGTATGAATGCTCTAAGATGGTTGA
>JARHVA010004195.1:1512500-1661088 GCA_037957365.1 Torreya grandis
GATAAGTTTATATATTCAAATAATTCTAAATCATTTAAAAAGTGAATTAATGAAAACACATCAAATGGTGCAATTCTAAAGACATTAAATTCTACTTGTCATAACTTTCAAGTGTTTTTAAGGTTTCTATTTATGCATTCTTGTACCAAAAGTGAGCCTAAGTGAAACTTCATACTAGTTCCATTTGATTATCTTAGGGAAAGAATATTGACTCTTCTCTCATTACGGTTGGGACACTCACACATAATAGAACTACATTGAGCTTAGATTCTAATTATGTGGGATATGTAATAACAATCATAAAGGTCCAATTTGTTGCACATATTGTTGGTATTTGGATGTGTTTTATGTAAGTGAGGTAAAATTAAGATTAATTCAAGTGGAGATGAGATTTTAAGATCTACTCTATTTATCCTCAAATATGAGAGAGGCATCTATGTATTTACTACTGATGAAGGATTCTATGAAGTTTTAGACTGTAAGGTTCAACATAGACACATTCATAATAGGTTTCTAAATTCAAAAAAAAACTATAATTTTTGGCAAGCCACAAAAGTGGTTGAGATTTTTTGGTGTCATTTAAAAGTAGTCATCAGGAAATAGGTTAGTCTAAATGTTGGATTTCATTATACACAATTCTTCAACCTAATTTGTACATTTTCAAGCACTGTCAAGGTCTAGGTGAGTCAATTTTAGTTATTTATTTGTCACCTTCTCTCTTTTTATTTTTATTTAAATATATTACAACTTATTTAACTTTTATTATCACTTTGGCCATAAATATATTTGAATTTTTATTTATTTTAGTGTTTGTCAAGATTTACTTTATGCCCTCATTTTACATAATTAGCATAGTGTTTTTGAAATGTGCATCATATTTGAAACAAATCTTGATATATTCAAAACCTTTATGATAACTTATCTTACTTGGAATAGGCTCCTCTTAACCCCATTTCTTCTATCTCTTGCTTGAGTCCATTTGTGAATACAAATAAAGGGAATTATTTATGTCTATTATTAGAAATGAAAAAAGAGAACTTATAAATACAATTCAAATCCATAAAAGTTAAACCCTATTTTTTTCAATGTCATCAACTCAGTTGATGTCCCATAAATAATTCCATATAAAATAGTATTTCATTATCCAAACTAATGATGTCAACCAAAATAACTGTTTCTATAAGACATCATAGGTTGAATTGATGATCTTAGATATATGCAAGCGATGGGGAAAATGAGGATGAGAAAGAAAATCAAGAACCTAGGAAGATGAATGACTTGACATCATGGTGATATGAATGTGGTAGTAGGAAGTATAGTATGTGACATTTATCTCACAAATTTATATGATTTATCCCACCTTAATCTCAATTTATGCATGAACATACACTCACAGAGATTAATACATAGACAAGCCATGTAAAATTAAAGTGTCTATAAAATTAAACTAATGTGTATATAACTAATAATATAATTTTAAAAATTGTTGAAACCTTCAATTACTTAACACATACACAAGTTAATTTTAATTTGATCAATCTCACATTAGTAATGATTTTAAGACAAGTGTGACTTATTATGAACTATGTGTTATAAAAGCTTTACCAATGGGAAAGAGGCTAAGGGGTGATAAGCCAAAAGTGGTGGATTATATTTATAGTTTCTCACCCTATTAAAAAAAATTTATAGCATTTGTGTGATAAGTCAATCCCATTTCTATGTGATTATCACTAAAATAAATGAGTAAGAAATGTCATTAGGAAAATGATTACTAGTAGAGGTCATATTGATATGGATTTAATAAACAAGTAAAATCACAATGTGTGTGTGTGTGTGTGTACATATAAACACACACACACACACACACACACACACACACACACACACACACACACACACACACACACACACACACACATGCATGCATATATATACACATATATGTATGTGTGTGTGTGTGTGTGTGTATACATGAATATATATGTATATATGTGTGAATGTATATGTAGTCATATAAAATGCAAAAATTGGTAACTTGAATGTGGATAATGACACCTAAACCTTAGGTCCCTCTTGCTTTCTCTCATGAGCCTCATAGGCATCTTTTCACTAGTTCTCAAGCATCTATAGCCTTTTAGACTTGATCTTAGTTGAGCTAGATTCCTCTTTCCATGATAGATCCATCACCCCAAGTCTTATCTACTCAGGACAATAGCACCACATTAGGACTATAGCATCGGTACCACTATTGTCCACTTTCGATGCTCTTGTCCAAGTCTATTTTTGGCCCCATTGGTCAATTCTTTCTATTTCCCCATCCTTGTCTTTATTGGCCTAATGTGAGTAAATTCAACCCATGACCAACATATCTCTATAAAATCCCATTCAAATATCATTTGGAAAGGGTTGGAAATTATCACTAAGCAAGCAAGACTACTTAAGCAATCTTCCCTATTCTCTGCAAACATCTAGCCAACACATTTACAAGCTTATTCAAATCCTTACGCTAGTCCCTAGCCACCTCAAACACATCTAGTTTAGCAATTTGTATCTTCATACACACAATTTCACAAAGCACATTAAGTGAGATAACTACATATGGCTTGATCCCTCTTCAAAGTATTGGTATGTAGGCAACATGCCCACATAAGGGGTGTGGATCCACATCCAGTGAACCTTACACACACTAACCCCCCCTCTTGCTCAAAATTGGCCAAAGCATAATTGAAGATAGGATTTGAAGAGAAAATATACTCTATAAAGAGCTATATTGATTTATAGATATCAAAACTTCATGGACATGGTCACACAAACCTAGTGAACAAAACCCAAAAAGCTTAGATCCTCAACATAATAGTGGTAGAGGTGGATTACAATATCGATACCACTCTTATCCATATCTAGTGTTCATGTCCAGTCAAGAAATAAAGTTTAGATCTTAGTTTGTGATAGTATCTAAATCTTGCACATCAAGTATCTTGCCTTGTCTCAATCATATCAGTCAGTTTCTAGCTAAGTTTGATTTTCTCCCTCTCATTACTATTTTTAGACAAGTCTAAATTATAATTAATTTACACAAATTAGTAGTTATTGTCTATTTATTTATTGATTTTACTATTTATACCCTTTAACTAAATTAGGAATAATACACCAATATTCCCAAAATTATTAAATCATTTCGTGAACCTCACTTAATTTATGCATAAAAACCTTTAAAACCCTAGGGTAAATTTCCTACTAATTTTTCCTATTTTTTATGATTTTTTACCTACATAATAAAATAAAAAATTAGCATTAAATTTTAAAATTTCTATAGTAATTTTAAAATATTTTTTCTTCAAACCCTAGTTGCCCATACTAGGTCCCAATAATTTTCCAATCATTTTTTGATTTTTTACTAGCATATTAAAATCATAAATTCACTTCAAATTTCAAAATTCAATAGTAATTTTCAAAAACATTTATTTTTCAAAACCTTAGTTGCATCTTCTAGGTCTCTTTAAATCACTAATTTTCCAATAAATACTTGATTTCTTACTTGCATATTTCACTTAGAAATTCAATTTAAATCTAAAAATTTCATAGTAATTTTCAAAATAACTATTTTTAAAAACCCTAGCTACATATACTAGGTCCTATTTCTTTTGAGATATCACCTTACATTCTAAAATCAAATTTCAAAAATGGGTCTCACTTATTTAAAAAAAAATCTTACATGTCTTGAAAATAATAAGGAGACCATACTTGGTCCTATCATGTACATGAATGATTAAGTTTACCATATGCTAATACAAAGCTTCATTCTTTGATTTTCATGCCTACTTTTCATAATATAGGATGATATTAAGAAAGTTATTGTTAAACATAGTGAGATACCTCTCCTTCAAATCAAATTTTTCTTATCTTTAATAAAAGGTTCTATCTCTTGATTTATATGTCTCATATGGAAAAAATTTCAAATTTATCATGCTAAACACATTACAAATGTCATAGCACATGTTAAAGTTTCTTATGCATTCATGCAAAATTTTATGCTTTCTATCCCAAACTTGCTATCTCTCATATCGAATGCTCTTTATAATCATATTGATATAAAAATTACAAGCATTTCACTCATATACATAGTTTCTACCTAAATGTATCTAACTCTTTGGCTACTTTTGAGTATCTTCCTTCTCCTCCTCTCCCCCAAGAGGGTGATAGCTACTTTACCTCTAACCAGGTCCATGTTATCACCCCTCCAAAAGGTGAGGCAGCCCATACTATTATTCCTAATTCATACATTTAACCTATAGCTTCTTCAAATACTCTTCAATATATGTTCTTACATGTTCAATCAGAAGCAATTAAGGTTTACACTTGTAAGACTCTAAGGGATCAAATCACCAGTATGAGCAAGTTAATTTCAAATTTAAAAACATAAAATCAGCTATTACATGAAAATATCACAACATTATAAAATCATATTATAATAAAAAAGCCTCAAAGGCACCCTAGTGTCAATCATGTATATGCACCTTCACCGAGTCAATTGGTTACAAACAATGTTACATAACAAAATAAGACATCACAGCAAAGTAACTCTACAATTAGTGATTAAAAAAGAATTCAAAGATAAAATAAGAGTTCAAGTGAGGTACTAAGGGAAATTATTAAATCTAAGTTGATCAAACTACCTCCTTTACATCTAGTGAGAAGATCTATATATTATTGTGCATATCACAGAATACATGGGCATCACATAGATTCATATTTGGCATTGAAAACACATATATAATAGATAATTGCTAATGAGGACCTTATACAAGGTAAATCATGAAAAATATGCAAATCTACCTCTCTAAAATGAGGTTCAACTTTCAAAGCAGTATGAGTTTGGTCAAAAATATCTACAATAGTTTGATTTTCAAGGTCAAGGGTTGGGCAAACATGATTAAGGCATCACTACTCCTATTCTATAAATTGATAATGTTTGTCACCAAGCTTTGGGATTTATTGGACATCCTAAGGCAAATCATTCACAAACATAGTTCATCAAAGGAAAAGATCCAGATACAACAAAAGTCAATACTAGCATCCCATTGGTTCAAAATCAAGATGATAATGATGAGTGGAACAATACAGTTTTTTATGTTTTCCAAGATACCAATAATGAATCTAAATATCTAGAATCATATCCATAGCCATTCCCTCATGCTTTATAATTAAGCATGATTCCTTTGTTTGATACAAAACACCATGATGGGAAGTCTCTCATGAGACTCATCAATTAGTATCATTTCTTCTCAGTATTTCTTGTACAAAGTCTTCATGTTATTGATTGTACATAGATCAAATATAGAAAATTCAAAAACATTCAAATATATCAAAAACACAAAAACATTCAAATAATTCAAAAACACCAAGAATATTTTGATTATATGCATCATCCATGATTTACATTTCTACTATCATGTTAGAGTTATATTTGATGTTTTATGCTATTGTTTGTCAATTTATCTACATTATCTTGTTTCACTTGATCTTCTTTGAGTGTGTGTAGTGACATCCAGCTCTTTGATTTCTTCACTCTAACAATTGAGGGTATCTTATACATCTATATATATACCCACTGAGGGCATATTATACATGACTACATCATCCAGTTTATGTCATTCCTACACCACACACTCTAGTTATCATGTTGATGTACATTACTTATTAGCCTATATAGATAATTCTATCAACACTCACTAGTATATAGCACTTGTGTATTTATTAGTATATACCTAGTTATGTAATAACATTTTTTGCATACTTTCCCTCTTCCTTTGATTAGTTAGATGTGATTGTATTTCCAATTATTACATGATTTACTTTCTTTCTTAGCATAGATAGATTTTTTTCATTTCTCATCTCTTATTTTGTCTCTTATTTGTGCTTTAGGACATTTACCAATGTCCTTAACTTCTATTCATTTGTGTACCTTAGGACATTTGCTAATGTCCTTTGTCTATACTCTTCTATATGATTATAGCTTCCACACCAACCTTGCTTGTTTCAATTACACACACACACACACACACACACACACACACACACACACACACACACACACACACACACACACACACACACACACACACACACACACACACACACACACACACAAACACACACACACACACACACACACACACACACACACACACACACACACACACACATCTCTCTCTCTCTCTCTCTCTCTCTCTCTCTCTCTCTCTCTCTCTCTCTCTCTCTCTCTCTCTCTCTCTCTCTCTCTCTCTCTCTCTCTCTCTCTCTCTCTCTCTCTCTCTCTCTCTCTCTCTCTCTCTCTCTCTCTCTCTCTCTATGTGTGTGTGTGTGGAATTTGAACATGCCTTGTATGTTTGCTTTCCAATTTGAGTGATATGTACCCATGTCCCTTGTTTGCTTGGCCCCTTGGCCATTTTAATGTGTTTCTTGCTTCTTACCTTGTATGCTTATTTCTTGTTTACTTATAATTTTTTTAAATTCCATGATTCACATCATGCATTATCTTGCTTTCTTAGATGCCATGATGGACATCATGCTCCATTCCTCCATAACAACTAAAAACTAGCCAAATTTATAGTTCTATTATAGTACATTGCACATGTTACTGCATTGTTATATCTATCTAGGCATACCCTTATTGATCTAATAATCTCTCATTATAATCCATGCTATATATTAAGATATCTTGTCAATGATCATTGCTATATCATGTATCTTTATAGAATAACACACTTTCAAGACTCTTTCTTAGGAAGGTAGTCATTATATATTCTTCATTCCTACCCTCAAAAGAGGAGGCAACAAACAAGGGTTTTCTCATAGATATTAGAGATCTTAATGATAAAAAAAGTAGCATTTAAAACACCCAAAATAATAACTATACATCAAACCAATCAGAACAGACTAGGTAGATAGTGAAAATTCTAGAATAGTTACCAGATTTGGCCTAAGACAATAGTGCCCAACTTGGACTATAGTGATGGTGCCACTAGTGTCCAATTTTAATTCTCCTATCTAAATATTAGAAAAAACAAACTTTCCAAAAGCAGGCAAAAAAGTAGTTTTATCTATAGTTTTGCATAGCTAGAATAGTTCAGATTAGTAGTTTTTAGTACACTTTTGCTTAGATAATCTAGATATAGGGTGAATCATGTGTAGTATGATGGATATCATTTCTAGTTTTAGTTATGGCAGTTGATATGACTTCCAAATTAGAATCCATGTCTTAGACACCAGTGACTGAGGGCATTATGTAAGACATATTTATTTTATTTTCTTTCCAAGTTCAACATTACCTAGGCATTCTCAGTAGTTATGTACCTTACTCCACCTATAGGTGGTTGGAATCATTTTGTAATGGCTTTCATACAATTCTAAATTACACATTTCTAAGTTCTCAAGTTCCCAAGTGGCTTTCATATAATCTTAGTACACCAATTCAAAGTGGCTTTCATACAAGCCTAATATCCATCTTTCAAAGTGGCCAAGAGTGACCTAGTTTCTAGTATACATTTAGTTATACATGCCAACATTTTTAGATCATAGTACATTCATGAGATTAAAGATTAATCTCATATGACATACATTTCATATGGGTATCATTTCATAGCTTCACTTCACATGGCAATGATGGATCCACAAGACTAGCTAGCCTTTGTATTCTTGAGTCACCTATTTAGAGGGATTGGATACACAATCCAAACATCGATCAACACACGCATGATCACCTAGCTTCACTTAGTGGGTGATGATGGATTTAAAGGGCTAGACTTTGCATTCTTGAGCCACTCTCAGAGAATTGAGCACTCATCTTCATTCATGATATCACTCTTGGTTCAACATTATTTACCATTACTCAACATCACTCAGCATCACAAGTTTTATATTGGTCCACATACTTGGTGAGGTGTATTCATTATTTTCTCTTCCTCTATTACCAAACCTTGTACATTCTTATTTTAGATATAGTGTATCTAGTAAAAACTCATATAATATTTGTTTTTTTTATAAATTTGCACTTCACAACGTGTTCTCTCTATGCACACCCAGCATCACTTAGCTTCATGAGCTTCACCCTTTGCAGGTAATTTTAGGAACACTTTCTATTTTTTCTTTATCCTAGTATTTCACTTTGATACATCACTAAATTTAAGGGTGGGGGGAGAATATAGTCATATAAAATATGAAAATTGGTAACTTGAGCATAGCTAATGACACCCAACCGTTAGGTCCTTATTTTCTCTCATGACCCTCATAGGCATATTTTCACAAATTCTTAGTCATTTGTATCCTTCCAAACTTGATCCCATTTGAGCTAGACCCTTCTTTCCATGATAGATCCATCCCCCTAGGTCTCATCTACTCAAGACAATAGCACCACATTAGGACTATAATGTTGGTTCCACTACTATCCACTTTTAGCACTCTTGTCCAAGTCCATTTATGGCCCCAATGGTCAATTTATTCTAGTTCCCCATCCTTTTCCTTGTTAGCCTAATGTGATTACATTTAACTCATGACCAATAGATCCTTATAAAATCCCATTCAAAGTTCATTTGGAAAGGGTTGTCAATTATCACTAAGCAAGAAAGAATACCAGCAAGACTACTCAAACAATCTTCCCTATTCTCTGCATATAGCTCGTTAACACACTTACAAACTTATTAAAATCCATACATCAATCCTTAGCCACCTCAATCACATCTAATTTAGCATTTTAAATCTTTATACACACAATTGCACAAAGCACATCAAGTGGGAGAACTACATATGGCTTGATCCCTCTTTGGAGTATTGGTATGTAGGTGACATAACCATACAATGGGTATGGATACACTTTTAGTGAATCTTACACACACTAACCCCCCCCCCCCTCTTACTCAAAATTGGTCAAAACATAATTAAAGATAGGGTTTGAAGAGAAATTTTTCTCTACAAGAAACTATATAAACTTACATCTACTAAAACTTCATGGATAGGGTCACACACACCTAGCAAATAAAACCTAGAAAGCTCAAATCCTCAAGACAATAGTGGTAGAGGTAGACTATATTGCTAGTGCCACTCTTATCCACTTCTAGTGCTCCTATCCAATTAGAAAACAAAGTTTAGATCTCAGTTTATGATAGTGTCCCAGTCTTTTAAAGTAAGTATTAGGCCATGTCTCAACTATATCAGTCAATTTTCAGCTAAATTTGATTTCTCCCTATCATTACTATTTTTTAAAAATTCTAAATTATAATTAATTTACACAAATCAATAGCTTAATTATTACCTATTTATTTATTTATTTACTATTCAGACCCTTTAACTAAAGTATTAAATCAATGTGTGTGTGTGTGTGTGTGTGTGTGTGTGTGTGTGTGTGTGTGTGTGTGTGTGTGTGTGTGTGTGTGTGTGTGTGTGTGTATACATACATATGTTTATATATGTAAGTAGGTAGGTATATACACATATATGCACATACACATATATGTATGTGTGTGTAGATATATATGTATGTATGTATACATATATACATATATATACATACATACATATATATACATATATATATACACATACATACATACATATATGCATATGTACATAAATATGTGTGTGTATATATTATTTTAAGTTTTTTGGTTTCATAAGAGAAACATACATGAAATAAAGTTGTTTGAATGCAATCAAGTACTGCTCAAATTTTAAAAATTGCAATACATTATTTTGACAATATATGTCATTTAGGCATGTGTAATAAATACAAGTACTAAACAACTAAAGGATAAAGAGAGTGCATCTTGTTTTTTATTCTGTTATGGATTTTGGTAGTGATCAAGAGTCATCATAAGATTTTTTATAGATCTGGAGTTTATTTATTTTATATTTCAACTATCTTTTAACTTATAGAATGTTGTATTGATTAGGGAAAGTAATTTCAACTCATATGTTTGCCTCCAATTGATGTTTCCAAGGATAGATATACATATAAGAGACTTGAAATTTGTATTAGGCCTAGAATGTCCCCTATGTAATTATTATAAGCATCCAATTATGTTTGCCTATGTGTCAGATCTAGATAATAAGTAACCCTAGTTATTTTGCATTGTGTCTTTTATAACCTTGTAAAAAGGGACTAGTAATATGAGTTGAGATATAGTTAGCATCTTCATTTGTTGCTAAGTGATGCCTACATAGCCAATACTCCTAACAAGGCCTCAAAATTGTGTGTAGTTCTACCTCCTATGCATATGTGTGGAATTGTAATAGTGTGAATATATTCTATTTCTTCTAATAAACCTTAGTATAAGTGATGCAATAGTATATTTAAAATTTTTAATGCTTTAGATATTTGATTCAATATTGTCGTGCAATTTTATAGCATGAAATAATAGTATTTTTTAATTAGAGATTTTTCTTATCAAATTGTTAGGTAATGTTAATTAGACTATAGCCTTTATATATATAGGAACTTTTTAAATTTGAATTAGAACTTAGTAACGTATGAAAATTTGACCATGGGATGGGCAAATAGGGACAACAAAATAGTCACAAAGTGAAAGATATGGAAAAAGATAAAAATATAAGCCTGGATAGTTGCATCAAAGTTAGAGACTAGCAACAATGCTAGTGTTCAAGATGAACACAAGTGTCTAGGGACTTAAAACATATATAAAATAGGCACAATGGGCAGATATCCCTATCATACATTGGATAAAGATAAGCAAACATAGCACATAGGCCTAGGGGGCAAGTAAATCAAGTGAAATAAGATGGAACTGAAGAGCTGCATAAGAGACCACATCATTAAATGTCTAATTCTAAGTGAAAAGGCATATACATAAGAAGAATAGAAATTTTTGTACTTATACCAAAATAAGTGTCTACATTTATCTCCCTTTAATCTAGTAATGCAGGAAAAACTTGAATTACTAGTTAAAAGGAAAAAAAGGCATGCCATGTGTGGACAACACACTTTGTCTTTACTTAAAATTTTATTTAATATTTTATTAGGACATTACCTACAACCAAGATTATTCCAAAAAATTAAATCAATGTAATAATCTATATGTAATTAGTAATGAAGATTAACATAAAGAAATACCATAGATAGAATACACCTGTGTATGTGTCATATGGTAAATGGTTCTAAAGTATTAGAAATTAAAGAATTAAATAAGGTGCTTATATCCTCATCCATCTTTTAGATATAAATATGAATGGGCCTACAAGTGATCAAGTGTCTTTCACCATGGTGGTATTTTACCTAGAGTAGGGAGAGTTGGGAGGTGATCATGCCCCCAACCCAGAATAGGAAGAGTGGTGCTTTAGCCATTAAGAATATTATTTCTTGATGAGCATAAATTAAGTGTAAAAGATATGTACATGTATAACTTGGTATAGGTTGAATGATGTAATAAATTTCACCTAAGAACTTATTGAGACTAGATGATTTAATCCCTCTAAGAAAACCAAAAACAAGAACGAACTACTACATATAAGTAAGGCTCAATACAATCTACGAAATTTTGACTAGGGTATCAGTACGTAAAAGTTTTGTATTGTGGTAATAGTCCATAAAAAAAAATTGGAATTTAAAACTTATTTTATTTTTTAATATTAGGCACATATCTCATAGCATATGCACCTTAAATATGTCTCATGTTGAAACTGTGTATAGAAAATGGTATCAATGTATAGAATTTTTCCATAACTTTGAATTTGAATCATATATTTTGTATGTTTTTTCCAATTTGTAAACTATGTAAGTGTGGAGAACATGCTTTCATTTCATGCCCCCACTATATATGTAAAATACTTAAAATTTCAATAAGTACCAATGTGGAGGACATATTTAGAACCATACCCCCACTATAATGTGGAGATGTTTAATAGGTGTATAAGTGTAGAGAACATGATTCCAAGGCATGCCCCCACTGAATATAGAGAATATGAAAACTATATTTGATTATGTAAAACATGTTTCTAAACATGCCCCTACTAATATGCCACCTTTTGTAATGAGGTGATATAGTGCCTACTAATCATCTCCTTGAAAAAGAGAAATGTATGATGTGCTTGATATACTTTACTTGATATAGTTCTGAAAGTATTATGGACAATAATTTGTAACGTTATTTTTGGCATTATTTAGAATCTAGTAGAGTATCTGTGTAGAAAAAAATTGGCAATTTTTGGTAGTATTTGAAAATTTTCAAATTTGGTATAATATGTAAGGGCTCATTGTCTATATCCCAATATAACTTATAGTTTTAAATTTGGATAATCAGGGCTCAAGATATAAATATTTGAAGTTGGTGTACAAGTAGATTATTTGGTGTGTTATATAATTTTGAAATCCCTTGCATTTTAAAATTTTGTGCATTTTGAGCTCTAAGTTTAGATAAAAAACCATGCCATGTGGAAGATCCCCTTGCCTACTACAATTTCATGTGCTCTAGAGTGCCTTAGCCAACCAGGATGTTTCGGAGCTAGTATGTATAGTTGATTGCATTTTTATTGGTAATTTTGATTTTTTGAAAATTTTGCATTTTGGGTGTGCTTTTAGTTATTTTTCATAGGAATTTGGATGCTTGCATTGGCAACCTAGATTCTTATTTTGGCACCTCGATGTAAGTGTTTTGTTTCAAATGCTAGCATTCAATTTTTTCATCCAATATGGATGCTACGCTTTTGTCATGCATGGTCATTAGCATATAACACTAATGTATTTTTATTTTTGTATGATTAATTAGTATTTATATATTTTCACATAAAAATATAATTAGTAATAAGTTTTTTATTTTTGTATGATTAATTAGTATTTATATATTTTCACATAAAAATATAATTAGTAATAAGTTTTTTTATTTTTGTCTTGATTGAAAAAGGATATTCATATTCAAGTATTCTAGCATAGGTGATATTATTTGACATTAGTAGAGTGTATGGATGTAGTTGACTAGGTTATTATTGATCAAATAAAATTGGGGCATGTAGCCCATTTAAGGTAGATCCCATATGATATCCACCTCCTCACTACCTTAGCTGAGAGGTGGAATCCAGATACATGTACATTCTAGCTTCCCACTGGTGAGATGACTATCACCTTAGAGGATGTATATCATATTTTTTGGTTGTTGATTAGGGGTGAGAAAGTCTAGGTTACTAGAGATGATATCCAAGGCTATATTCAATGTTCTCATGTATATTATATTAGTTGTATGGCTCTTGATATAGAACCTAGAAACATGATTTAGTTTGATAACATTATTAGAGGTGATGTTTCATAGTTGTGGAAGTGTTTGTATTTTATTGGCGTCACTTGTACTTGTGGAGGGTGGTAATATCTATATTTCTTATCAAATGTATCAGGTAGTGCATCACATTGAGCTTGATCAAACCAATTATTCATGGGTACATACTATAATATCCCACTTATACATGGATCTCTACATGTTTACATTAGAGATTCATGGTGAGGGTATTGGAGAGATGTCTCTATTGTGTGTTTGGGCTTATGAGCATATCATAGTGGTACAGCCAATCGATGTTCCCCTTCCTAGATGATCTCATCCATAGATATTTATTAAGCATTAGGTATTTTCACATAGTATACTTCATACCACGATATAGTACCAGATTACTTTGGATATCTTAGATACATATCATATTATATGGCATCCTTATAGGACTTTTATTGGGTGGCTTGAGGATGAACATGAGTTATATAGGGTCCACTTTAGTATGTGGTTGGTTGATTAATTTCCTGTTGTCTATGATTTTTTCAATATGATCGAGTATTACATTAGTTTGGTATTGAATAGGGAGTAACCTTAGCACCATATCCAAGGCATTGGATAGCATGAAATGTTCATAGACTACATGATAGGCCAACATCCACTATTGTAGATCTAGCCCCATGCCTAGGTGATGAACAAGATCCATTAGTTCCCCTAGATATAAGTGATTATTCAAGGTGTACCAATGGGTATGTATAGTAGTGGGCCAAATTCTAGTGGAATTTATTATTTCCTATTACAGTTATGTCCCCAAGTATCATTCCTACAAGATAAGTTAGTGGTTAAGGAGAGATAGATGGTGAGGAAAGAGATGTTTCTCCTATAGGACTAGCACCAATAGATGATGGGTCCATTAGAGCCACATATGAGTACCATCTTTTTAATGTTGCATTTTATTTGGTTATAAATTTATTTGGTTTTTATACACGTCACTAAATGGTGTGTTATATCAAATGTGTGTAGGTAACCAAGAGTGGTCAACCATGGTGGATCAATTGATATAGGCCTTCACTCACAACATGCTTATAAATGTAGCTAGAGATGTATTCTATTCAAAGATTTATTAACATTTATGGTGAACATTCACCATTATTTTATCCTATTGTGTTAATTGTGGTAGCATATCATACTACAAACATAGAGTGTGAGAATTTGCATGTAGAGCTAGATAGGTAGAAAATCCCACAATAGAGTTCCACTGAGATTATGTAGATTTTAATTGATTGTTATGATAATTTGAGATAATATCATGAGGATAAAAAGTGGTAGATAGGTTATTTCAAGGAGAAAGTATGTTTGATATCATGTGCATGAGGACCATAGTTTTATCCTTGTGTATCTACATCTAGAGGTGTTGGATTTGTAGATGTTGATAGTGATGAGGAGCATACACCATGGGATATACTCTAGAATTATGGTTGATAAGATTATTTATATAAACATTATATCAACTTATATATATGGCATTGTTCACATGGTTTTATTTGGTGTTGAATGGATTTGCACTATTTTGTTTTTTGTTGGTCATTATATAGTTTTTTAATTATATTTATTTATGTGGTGTATGTTTGGATTTGGTAAATTATGTAAAGAGTATGTTTATTTTTAAAATGCAAGTATTATTGTAACAATAAATAGATTACCATATGAAATGAAATATGGATGGGTATAATAAATTTTCACTATAATGATCAAGTGAAAATGGGACCATGGATTGTGATTTTATAATCATCACTAAAGTATATGTATAAATATCCCATGAATATCTATGTATCTATTTAAGTATCCATATGTGTTGTGTAAGTTTAACTTATACATGTGTCTCTTTATGAAGGACCTGATGAACCAATGGTTCCTTGATAGGATTAGTATGGGAGAGATCAGTCCTGGGAGAGAGTACATAGGAGAAGGATTTCTACTAGAAGTCATCTTTTGTGAATGGTAATGGACCATGTGTTCCTTGCAGGGATTAGTATGGGATGTCTCAACCTTATTACATGAGCCTCAAGGATAATTATGTGGAATATGTGTAGATATGTCTTTTCTATATGTAATGATTCTATGATTAGCTAACTTTATAATCTTTTGCTCGAAATCTAAACACTCATTCTATCGATGACCATTAATACCATAATAAGTGCAAAAGTGTTGTCCTTTTGCCTTCTCAAATTTTTGAAGTGGGTAATGTGAATAGGAGGGATTCTAATCATTTATTTATCTAACAAGGTTCTTAATATTTCTTGTGTTCTATCTTCATACCAATCAAATTGAAGAGGCTATCATTTGGTATTGGTATATGGTCTAACTGTGGGAGATACTCTATAGCATGCTCATTTCCTTTATTCAATACCTTTATTGTTTATTTTGAGACATATTGGGTTGGTTCTTTAGAAGAATTTTGAAGTGGTTTAATATTTTTTTAACTTGTTTATTTCTTTTGGTAATAATATTTTTACCATGTTTCTATTGGAATGGAGAAATAGGCAACAAGGTTTATGTATTCATTAGAGTGCATGCATATTTGTGTACATCCTAATATAATATCTCAAATTAATCAGAGGGATTATGTAATATTATTTATATTAATGGATAAATAAGGCCTCTATTAAATATAAATTATATTTCCAAAATTGAGGGTATGTAATGAAAGGAATACAAAACATCCTTAAACCAAATAATAGAATCTTGCATAGTTTCATTTTGTGTTTGTGTCAACATTTTCAAATTTTCCAATGGTAATTTTGGTAAGGTATAATGATGAAAATGTGATAGAATATATATCTTAAAGTTGTTTAAAATTTTATAATTAACCATTTGGTAGAGTATAAAACCAATCAAGATCCCCTTTTGTTAAGCTATGATTAAAAAAACCTTTAAGATCAAGCTTCCATTTTGGGCCCAATGTTCAAAATAGTGTGTATGTTATTGTAAATGAATATAAATATCCCATTGACAATAAAAGGATGAGAACTTAGGCATAAAATATTTTTTGAATAAGGATACTCAAACACATCCCTAAAAATAGGTTGATCTGTTAATGTGCTCTCCTCAAGAATAGTCTCATGAGAAGAAACTTACAATTTAAGAATATTGACTTATTGCAAATCTCCAATGGTAGTCATAATAGATAACATGTCATAATAAGTTGAGTATTTTTAGATTGGTTATAAACTAACATTCATATAGAACATATGATTGATTGACTCTTTATCATCCTCTAAAATAGGTTCCTTACATGATTTTTCAATGTTTAATAAAGTAAAACCCATGTCTAAAGAAGTGGGTATATCTTGTGGAATAACATAAAGGTTAATATTATTATCATTACAAGGTTTTTAATTTCTTAAAATTTCATGACATACTAGGGGAGTAGGATGGATAATTTAATTTATTTTTGAGAATAAAATGCAAAGACATAAGTGGAAGAAAAATTTTTATGTCATAAGAGATGTAAGAATGCTACTTTTGCTTTGAGTCTAAGTGTCGAATCCTATAAAAAGATAAGTAAGTAATGCAATATCACTTTATACTTTATGTTTATCATTATTGTGTGAGTGACATAACTACTATTTTCATCCTTTATATTTTTTTAGGAAATTCTTTTATTAGGAATCCTTTGGGAAACATTAATTTTTATTTTTTGAATTTACGTGGTTTGACCTTTCAAAAAGATACATCAAATATATTTGGAACTTTTATTGTGTCCCAAAACAATGCATGTTGTGTAATTGTTTCCTTGATTTTTAGATGCACTCTCATTTTTTTATTTAATCAAAATAATGGGAGATATTTGACATGTAATTTGTTCTTCACAAATTAGAGGGGAAGAATAAAGTTAACTATTTCCATTTGAATCATGGAAAGAAGGAATGAAATTTTCAAAACTAGTAATGTTTTGGGAAGGGGAGACACACTTAATTTTTTCAATATTTTCATTATGAGGGATAGTGGAGTAACATTTAACTTCTTTGAATTTTTCAATATTAGAAAGGGGAGACACACACTCACTTGTTGAGATAACTAAAGATGGTGTAGATACAATAATTTGATTTTCAACATTAGGAATGGTATCATTCTGCATGTTTATTGTCTCTTGAAAATCTTCATCATTATAAATCAAAGGAATAGTAGATATATCATAGTCAAGATGGATAATGTTACATTCAAACTCATAAGAAAAAATTTCACTGTCACTACCTTGATCATTTATATTTACATTTGCATCGTTAGTTTTTTCATTGTCATAGTTGTAAGAAAAAGTGGATTTATCCTATTTTTGGTCTTCTTCTATGTCTTCATATGTAATACATTATCATTAGGTGGATTAAATAAATTATTATAATTAAGCTTCCATGCATAACCTTCCGTTAAGAACTCCATAAAAGTTAAAACTTAGTTTGAAATGACTACCAAGCACACAACTAGGAGGACCAAAACAAGAATGTAACTAAGCATTACTAATATATGCCCATATAAGCAAGGGATAAAATAGATCTAAAAAAAAATACATAAACTAAGATGAATTTTCAAATAAGGAGAAAACCTTAATATGCAAACTAGGGTTTTGGTTTAAAAAATAGAGGAAGATTTCACCAAATGTTTTAATCCTTTTTTATTCATAAGATAGAGATAAAAGAATTAAATATATTTGAATGAAATTAAGTATTGCTCAAATTTTAAAGATATTAATATAGTATGTTGACAATATATCTCATTTATGCATGTGCAATAAATACAAAGAGTACTAAGTAATTGAGGGATAAAGAGAGTATATCTTATTTTTTATTCTTTATAGACTATGGTAGTGAATAGGAGACATCACAGCATTATTTTAGAGATATGGAATTTATTTATTTTTGTATTTATACTCTTTATTAACTTCCAAATATTTGTATTTATCAAGGATAGTAATGTCAATGGATATGTTTGCCTCTAATACAAATGTTTAGTGAAAGATATACACAGGAGTGACTTCAAATTTGTACCAAGCCTACATTTTCCCTTGTGTAATTATTTTATGCCTTAAATTATGTCTAATTGTGTGTAAGATATAGATAATAATCATCCCTAATTTATTTGAATTGTGCCTCTTGTAACTTGGTAAAAATGGGTTATTAACGTGAGTCGAGCTAGCCCTAGCAACCTTATTTGTTACTAAGTATTCCCTATATGAAAGGAATCCAAGGGGTTACATTAGTCCCTTGTTTGTAGAATAAACATAAAAAATAAGCATAAGATAAATCATTCATAATCATAGATACTTGGGGGGATCATAAATAATAAGAACAAATCAAAACACAACTAGAAAACAAGAGAGAAATTCTTTTTTACCCTCCTTGTAGCTCCAAATTCATTTGTTGGCTAGTTGGCTTGCTCAAATTATGTGTAAAATGGAGTGTTTTAGTTAATTCATTTGTATTTTTATTAGTACCTCTCCTTGTCCAACTTGGTTAGGCTTGTCTTGTCTTGGCTTGTCATGTGAAGCTATCTCTTAACAATTTAAAATTATAACATTGGCTTGAGAGCTTGTTTAAAGAGAGTGAAGGCTCTCCTATTTATAGGTTAGGCAAATCCATTATGGCCTTTGGATCATAAATGAGATGTGTGGTGAAACTTGATTCAATTTAATTAATATTATTTCATTAATAAACATGACTCATAAATCCATATATTTGTTAGATATTTTGTGAGTGCTTAACAACTCATAAAGGTAATGATGAAAAGGCCTGATATTTTGCATTTTTGAATTTCCAAGTTTAGATATTATTTAATTACACATTGATTATTTAAAAAAGAATTTTATTTTATTTACTTAATTAATTCTACTTAGGGTTTTGGTCATTTTAAAATTCTGATTAAGTTCCCTACTTAATTGGTCTAAAATCTTAATTTGTTTGGTTGTAATCTAACTAGGGATGAATTTGTGAGAGCTTATCATTATATATAGGGTAATACCCAAAATAAGGAATCCTTGACATGATTTTGTTCATTTTATTTTGATGTATAGATGAATTTGGGTTTTTTAGTGATTTATAAGTTTAATTTGCATAGTTTGGTAGAAATAAATATGAAGTCAGGTTTAGACACGATGCAACCAAAATGGAGTGTCTACATTTTTCCCCTATTTGAGAAGGTTTTTCAAGACCTAAGCATACTAAAATATTTTTAAACAATGAAAGATTCATTAACAATAAAAATAATATAATGATTAAGGAATGATGTTTGAAATTAATTTTGGGAAGCCTATGATGCCCCCTCGAGGGAGTGGTTGAAACATAAAATTGATGGATGGTCTGTCACAAAGATCAAGAAAAAAAATGAAATTAACCCATGGATGAGATTAATCTAAATGAACTAATGCTTTCATGCATTGCTTAAAATAGTAATTTTCCTAGTGGTATTTATAATTAGTGGCATAGTGATGTACCATAGTAGGGAGGATGGGTTAAACTACTAATTTTCCTAAAGGTGTTTATAATTAGTGGCACAATGATATATCCTATAATGGTCTATTTATAATGGAATAAATTTTATTGTTCCCTAGTAGGTTTAATTGGAAAACACAACTCAAGGATATAACCTATTACATAGATTAAAGATGAGCAGGCATAAACATAGGTGTGATGATTTAATGACTTTTCAAATAATGAAGAAGCCACAAATAAATAGCACATGAGGATGTGTAAAGTTCTTAAATAAATGATTGGAAGATAATAATGGGGATGGAATAATAATGGTGGTGGAGTTGACCTGAGATACATCATGTATCCAAGTGATTCCTACATAGTCCAAATGGACCTCAGGCTAATGTAGTTCATCCAAAAGTGGGAGAAAATGAAATGAGGAATAAAATAAAAGAAGAATAATTGATCAATGTGGATGAATTAGTTATACCTATCAATGCATATATGATCATATTTATTTTTATGGATTTCCATTACGTTATGGTTTAATTATTCTATGTTTGGGTGATTTTTAGGATATGTCAGTTTTGAACAAGGAGAAATAATTCCCACTACATTAATATACAATGAATCTAAGAGATTGCATTATTCACTTTTTATTAGAATAAACATCAACAACAAGCATAAGACAAAGCATTCCTAAGCCTAGATACTTTGGGGAGCATAAATAATAATAAAAAATCAAAAAACAACTATAAAACAAAAGATAAATTCCCTTTTACCCTCCTTGTAGATCCAAATTCACTTGTTGGGTAGTTGGCTTTCTCATATTATGTGTATAATGGAGTATTTTGTTCAATGCATTTGCCTTGTGGGAAGAACCTCTCCTTGTCCACCTTTGGATTAGCTTGGATTAGCTTAGCTTGACATGTGAAGCTATCACTTAACAACTTATTATTATAACTTTGGTTTCATAACTTTGTCTCTCAACAATTTAACATTATAAATTTGGCTTGAGAGCTTCTCTAAAAAGAGTGAGGGCTCTCTTATTTATAAGTTAGGTAAAATTATTATGGAATTTAGATAAAAATGAGATGTGTGGTGGAGCTTGAGTAAAAAATTTAATTAATAAAGATGACCTATAAATCCAAATGTTTGTTAAATATTTTGTGAGAGCATGACAACTCACAAAAATAATGATGGAGATGCTTGATATTTTGCATTTTTGAATTTCCAATTTTAGATATTCATTAATTAAAAATGGATTATTTAATTAAGAAATTAAATGGGTTTAATCAATTAAGTAAATTTGATTAGTCTCTTGACCTTTTCTAAAAATTGGCTAAGTACCCCACTCAATTGGTTGAAAATGTCAATTTTCTTGGTTGCAACATGTTTGGGGATGAATCTATGGGAGGTTATTATTGCATACAGGCTAATACCCCAAATAAGGATGACTCAACATGATTCTAAACATTTTTTTTATCTATGAATGAATTTGGGCATTTTTGTGATTTATAAACTCAATTTTCATAATTTGGTAGAAATCAATCTAAAGTCCAGTTTAGACACAGATGAACCCAGAATAGGGTGTCTACCTTTTACCTTTGTTTGATAAATCATTGCAAGACACATGTATAGTAACATATTTTCAAATAATTAAAAATACGTTAATAAAAATAAGATAATGATTGAGTAATGATGCTCCAAATAAAGTTTTGAAAGCTTATGATGCCCCCTTGAGGGAGTGTCTGAACCGTATGATTGATGGATGGTCCCCTCAAAATAAGTAAGAATAAAAATGAAATTAACCCATGGATGAGATTAATACAATTGAGATAATTCTTTCATGTGTTAATAAAAATACTAATTTTCCCAAAGATGGTTGTAATTAGTGGTATAGTTATGTGCCCTAGTAGGGCAGATGGGTTGAACTATTGATTTGCCCAAAGGTAGTTATAATTAGTGGCACAATAATGTACCTCAACATGGTAGATGGGTTCAACTACTTATTTTATCAAAGATGGTTATAATCAATAGCACAATGATGTACCCCAGTAGGGAAGATTGCTTTTGGAATAATTTTTTTGCCCCAATAAGGTGGATTCATAAGCATAACTCAAGGATATAACCTATCACATAGATTAAAGATGAGCAAGTGAAAATTTAGGTGTGATAGTCTAATGAATTTTCAAATATTGAATAATCCACAAATAACCAGGCACATGAGGATGTGTAAAGTGATGAAAGATATGATTGGAATATAATAATGGGGATGGAATAATAATGGTGGTTAAGATGACCCAAGATAAATCATGTATCCAAATGTTGCCTACATATTCTAAATAGACCTCAATTCAATGTATTTATCCTAAAAGTGGGATAAAATAGAATTAGGAATAGAATATAAAAATAAAAATTTATTAATGTGGATGATTCGGTTGTACCTACCAATGCAGAGATGCTTGTCCTTATTAGCATTAATATAACTAGAATGGTCAATGAGTTGATTTAATCAAGGAGTAGGGGATAACTACCAAAGTGAATAAGGAGAATTACTACCCACTATATTTTTTAATAGATCCACTGACCTAATTTTTTATATAACACATTATGGTATGCACCATGATATAAAACACCATGATGACCTAGTCACAATGTGCATAAAGACTAACTCTCGATCTAATAGACAATTGAAAATAATGCACAAATGATCAAAACCATGTTGGTAATGTTGACATATGAATATTGATATACTTAAGTATAATTCATAAGGAATCACCTAATGAATTCATATACACTAAGTCAAGGCACAATAATGAAATCAAATAAATAGGAAAATAAACAAATAAATAACTAAGCAAATAAACACACACAAAGTTTGAAAATAAAAGAAATAAAAACATCTTATCATTAATCAAATCAATATCTATGTGTGAATTCTTAATGGAATGATAAATTAATGGTGCCCCCAAGTAAGGCTATATGAAATGTAATGACATGTAGGGATAAGATATCTTGGTATAAAGTTGCATGCTTTAGTTTTACCCTAGTAAGGTGAAAGTTGTGACCTTAGCCTAAAAGTGTGAATTAGAACCAACCATGAATTTACCCCTATAGAGAAGATTTGGGAAATACACAGCCAAAAGGTTTATAAAATAATTGTCTCAAGGACTAAGGTTCCCTAAAGTGGGTGGATTGAGGATTGTTGACTAGGTTTAGGGCAAGACAAATGTTTTTGGATTTTAGGGCTTCGTATCTTTCTAAGAGATTGTAAGTCACTTTAAAATGTTTAAGTTTTTGAAATATTTTGAATGTTTTTGGGATTTTTTGGGTATATTAACTCATTATATATTGGCAATATATTTATCACAAAATGGTTAGAGTGTAGGCTTAGGTTACTCACAACATAATGAGAGCGTGCCAAAAGAAATAACTGAGCAAACCTCAATGTAAATTAAGCACTTCCTACATAGTCCTAAAGGACCTCAATTTAATGTAGTTCTACCTACAATGATGAGTGTTTGGAAAGTTTCCAATGTTTTTGGGTTTTTTGGTATCTCAACTCAATGGATTATTATGTGATACAAAATAATCTAACTTGTAAAATGATGAAAACATGGAAAAAGGGGTGATAAGCTGACCTCAATATAAATTAAGCACTACCTAAATAGTCCTAAAGGACCTCAAGTCAATGTAGTTATGCCATATAGTGATGAATGTTTGGAAATGTTTCCAATGTTTTGGAGTTTTTTGGTATCTCAACTGAATGGAGGATTATGAGATATAGAATGGTCTAACTCACAAAATAGTGAGAGCATGGTAAAAGGGGGTGACCAAGATGACCTTAATATAAATCAAGTGTTGCCTACATAGTCCCAAAATACTTGAAGTTAATGTAGTTATGCCCTATAGTGAGCAATATTAACTAAGTAATAGTAATTTGGGAATATGAAAATGATCAAAGGTATGAAACAATGATAAGGGAAGGTAAATGGCTAGGCAAGATATGATTCTATTGTTCTTGCTAATATGGATATTTTCATCCTAATTAGCATAAGATATAACCAAAATGTTTAATGACCTTGATCTCTATCCCACACCACTCTAAATAGGTTAGGGAGGGTAAATAGGTATAGATAAAAGCTTTGATTTAGAAATGTAATATATGTCTTTAATGGATAAATGGATCATAATGGCATGTATAATGTCTGGGTAACAAATGAATATTGGTATTTTTAATCACACACAACATTATTGATTCTAAATTTGACATAATTTTGGTTGTGGTGGGGCTAAAGACTTCTAAATATGCTCTCAATAAGACCACCATATTTTTGTATTGTTTAAGACTAAGATATGATGCCATTTGATTATGTTGTAGATTGGAAGTTGTACTGATGTTATCTTCAATAATTTATTCATCAAGCAATGAATAACTATTGGCACCTTGAAGAGGTTTTCACCAATAAATTTGTCTTGATTGTCCCATAGTGCCTCTGCGAAGGTTTCACTAAGGAATGTTAAATTTTTATTTTTATTTTATTCTAGCACCTCAAATAAGGTTTCAATGTTGAGTTTGGACTTAAATGTCCCCCTAGTACCTCTGAAAAGGTTTCACTAGGAGATTATTCTTCTTTTGCATGAATGTGATCTTGGTCCCCCTTATATTTTGTAGTTAATATGTTATCATGGATGTAGTTAAATAATGTGTGATTCTGTTAGGCCTAAATAACTCTTATGTGAGGTATAATGTCAATATAATGGCTAGGTTGGTTGGTGTTAATGGAAATTAAAACAATAATGGAAGGGTAAGAGGTAGTATAATCTTCATAGAATATATTAGAAGAACTTGTGTTAATGCAGAAGTAAACATCCTCAAAAATCATGAAAGGGTCATAAATATATTCAAAATAATCTATAAGTTATATGTAACTAATGTCATAACATCTACTAAGGTACTCTAATTTTGAAGTTGAGTCTGACTCAAGGGACTCTGAATCCAATGTTGAGACTAATGTTGATTCTACTTCTGATATTGAATTTGATATTGGTTTAAAATTAAAACTTGAATTTAATGTTGATTCTTTTTCTAATATAGTGGAAAATATGTTATGTAAAAAAAATTTATTAGATGAGTAATGTCCTATGGTTGAATAATGGGCTCTTCAAAAATAGGCTAATCTAAGAAGGGTTCAATAAAGACTAGCTTGTCAAAGTGAGAATTCTCAAAGATAGGGAAATGGTTGAGAGATTACTCCATAAAGACTGGCTTGTCAAAGTGATGCTTATTAATAGAATTGAAATGGTCAACAAGTAACTCCATAAAGACTAGTTTTTCAAAATGAGGATCCTTAAATATAAGTCAATGGTCTAAGGGTAACTCCACAGAGACTAGTTTGTCAAAGTGAGGCTACTCAAAGAAAGGAAAAGGGTCAAAAGGTGATTTATCATATGTTGAGTCATCAGGAATAGGTGTTTCAACAAAAACATCAAGGATTGATTGGTTGTCTTGGCCTTGGCTTACACTTGTTTGTAAAATTTTAATTTTGGACACATTTTGATCTTTAAATGATGGCTTTTGGAGATTCAATAATTGGCTCTATTTGACTCAAAGACCAAATTCAATTTTCTAGAGTGGGGGAAGTTTGGCAATGGATGAGTAATGACCTATGATTCAATAATGGTCTCTTTTTAAATAGGTTCATCTAATATGGGCTCAATAAATACTAGTTGTCAGTCTAAGATGGTAATTATGATACATCTAATTTCAATTACACAACCTTGTTGAGATAATGAGCTACTAGATTTGGAAGAAAAGGGGGAAGGGCCTTAGATGGTAATCCTTGGGTGTTATTAAGATTGGTTGTTAATGCAGGCTAAAGGAAGAGGTCTTAGAATGGTAATCCTTGGGTGTTACAAAGTTTTGTTGCTAACTTAGGCCAAAGGAGGGCCTAAAATAGTAATCCTTAGGCATTGCATTACTTGGTTGATAATTCAGGATAAAGGAGGAGGGAATGTAATGGTAATCCTTGGGCATTATGGATATTTTTTGATAACACAAGCCAAAGGAGGATTACCAAGATAAGTATGGGATTAGGTACCATTATCATAGAAATTAGCCCCAAAAAAGGGAAAACTTGGTACTTTAATTGGCCCAAAAAAGGGCAGTCTTGGCATATGACAATTGGGATGGTTGGGCTTAGAAACGAGAAATTAGCCTAAAGAGGGTGGTCTTGGTCAATAAAAATGGTGTTGAACTTTGTCTTGGTTATTAAATGAAATTGGTCTAGGTCTAAGTCAAATTTCACATGATTAGCATGGTCTAAAAGGGGTCAAAAATGACCCTAATTAGATTAGAATGTGGGTTCAATAATAAACCCTAATTTGGCATGACTGTGCAAGTTGGCTAGAATACTTGATGTTTAGAAAATGTTTGACTTTAAACATGGTTAACTTGGACATGGAAATTAACTTGGTCTAAGCATATGAAAATAAAATTAGTTTAAGCATGGTATTGAAACCAAGCTTATGTCTAAGGTCTTGATTTGAAATTAATGGCATGTTTGGTCTAAGATAGAAATTTTAAATCAAGGCAAGATGTGGTAAAAGGAAACTTGGTCTCTAGGAAAATGTATTTATCAATAAAATTAAAAATAAATCGAAGTTACACAATCTAAAGATAGAAAGGTAAACCACTCAATCCCAAGTTGTAAACAAGACTCAAGTGTAAACAAATTTTTTTAGATCTAAGCTTCGAAAGATTAATTTCAAATGATATTTTAAAGACTAGGATTTTTAAATGAACAATGGCCTAGACTCAAATGGATAGCATAACAACACTACTTTAGAACAAAGGTACATAAATAGTTTTTTACTTGGTTTTGAACAAATATAAAATGTCTTGGCACAAATTGGGAAGTGTAACAATGCCTCTTTGAATAAGGGTACAAAAGGTAGCTTTGAAAATATCTGAGGTAAATGTTTGGAATGATTTTGATAATGCAACATTTCTTGAATCAAATTGGTATTAGCAACATTTTTTTTTACTTTTAAAAAATTTGAATCAATTTTGGACATGATTTGACACAAAAATAAATTTTATACCCTATAACAAATGCAAGTAAAAGAATAATAAAATTACCTAAGTACACATCCTACCCTAAAAAATGAAAAGGTTGCATAGTCTCCACCAAAGTTTCAACCAATATACTAATGCTAAAAAAGAATTAATTGTTAGTCTAAAATATTAAGAGTACATGTATGTAGAGTTTTTAAGCCCCCCTCTATCTCTCAAGGATTGGAATATGGCATGAAATTATAGTGATGAAGCAACTTGGCAATTGGCTAGATATTCCATGGTAAGTGGGCTTGATTTAAATCTTAAAAAATGAAGCATATAGATGTTCCACACAAGTAGATAACATGAAGGATTAACACATCAATTATATTTTTAATACCTATCTTGTTAATCAATTTTCTAGTGCTTTGCATAATGAATTCATTGATGTAATACTTGATGAATTCTTATGTCTAGTACATGCAAGCTTCGAGTACCTATTAGACTAGTTAGGCTAACTACTCACAACTATCCCATATAATATTTTACTCATTTTGTATACCCCATAATTTAATGGGATTAGAATAGTTATAGGAGATGAAACCCCAATTCAAATTCCTCCTATATAACTCATGAGGAAGCTATAAACTCCCACTCACAAGCCAATGTGGAAAAATAAATAAATGAAAATGGAAGAAATTTAGGGTCATTTCTAAGTCACCTATTCTTCACTTATGGGACTCAAAAAAATTAAAAATTTGATATTTTTTATCATACAAATTCTCTAAAGGGGACGGGGGAGAGCATACACATGAATTTTTGCTAAAAATGAAACTAATCTAGGAAAGGAAACTAAGTACTTTTTTAAAAACCAAAAAAACAAAAGCTTTTAGGAGTAATAATCTAATGTTTTTTTAATTTTTAAGAGTACTAAATGAAATGTGAAATGAAATTTTGCCCTTTGTGTATATGCACTTATAACTTTGAAAAGCAAAAAAGGAAAGTTGTTAAGTGAATTTTAAGCACCACAAAGATAAGTGTGAATTAATTTTTAAAGTATTTAAAATTTATCCCTTTGACTTAGTTTCCTATAAGAAATGTTAGGGGATTCACTTGTGTTTTCTTAAAAAGGTTAATACAAAAATAACTTTCACCTTTTAAGCTCTCAAGTTTTTGACATAGGGCCAATCAATAAAATTATAACTATCATGCGATGACAAAAGTGTCTTATGATTACAAAAGGTATCGAGTGATGGAAAAAATGTTAGGCTATGGAAGAAGGTTTTTGGTGATAGCAAAAGGTTTCAGGTGGTGGCAAAGGTTTCAATCGATGGTAGAAGGTGTCAGGTGATAGAAAAAGATGTCAAAAAGTGATAAAGGTGTCAACAATGGAAAAAAGTTTCAATCAATGATGATGATGTTGGGTGACAATAAATGGTATCAGCTAATAGTGACAATTTTAGGTGATGGTGATGGTGTCAGGTGATGATGATAGATAAAATGATGATGTCAGTGTCAAATAATGAAAGGCATCAAATGATGGAGGTAGTGTCAAGTAATGGTAGAAGGTGTTGAGGGATGATGGAAATTATTGAGAGGTGGAAACATTAGAAAGCAATGGTGATTGTGTCAGGTGATGGTATAAACTATCAAGCAATTGTAAAAACTATTGAGAGGTGACAACACTGGTGGTCGATGGTAAAAGTTGTCAAGTGACTATAGAAGCTATCAAAAAATTAAACAATGGAGTGAAGAAATCAAGTGATACAATCATAAGAGGGTTTTCTTATATACTAATGAATAGTCAAATGGCATAGTTGAGTAGTCAAGTAGTGTAGTCAAGGAGTAGTCAAATAGCATATTCAAATAGGAGAATGACTTAGTTGAGCAGTGTAGTCAATTAATTGAGTGGTCAAGCAATCGAATGGTGCAATCATTATTTCTTGAAGAATAAAGCTGACAACCAAACATAAGAAAATAAGACATAAGAAATAGAAACATAAGAAAAAATTAGATAAAAATGTAAAAAGTAAAAACAAGGTTCTTAGTGAGCTTTTCTTACATGTTAAGAGTCCAATATCACTCCTTTATTGCTTGTGGGTTACGTCATCCCAGTAGGTGTGCCATTATGTATTCAAAGAATCCAAAGGGTTGCATTAGTCACTTGTTAGTATAAAAAAACATCAACAATAAACATAAGTCAAAGCATTCCCAAACCTAGATACTTGGGGGAGCATAAATAGTAATAAACAATAAAAATATAACTAGAAAATAAAAGAGAAATTTCCTTTTACCCTCTTTATAGCTCTAATTTCTCTTGTTGGGTAGTTGGCTTGTTCATCTTATGTGTGAAATGGAGTATTTTAGTCAATGTATTTACTTTGTGGGTAACACCTCTCCTTGTCCACCTTTGGCGTGGCTTGACTTGGCTTGGTATGTGAAGTTATCTCTTAAAAATATATCATTATAACTTTGACTTGAGAGCTTTGTCTCTTAAAAATTTAACATTATAGATTTGAATTGAGAGCTTGTCTAAAGAGAGTGAGGGATCTCTTATTTATAGGTTAGGTAAATCCATTATGGCCTTTGCATCATAAATGATATGTGTGGTGGATCTTGAGATAAAAATGTAATTAATATTCTTTAATTAATAAATATGACTCATAAATATTTATATTTGTTTGATATTTTATGAGTGCTTGACAACTCACAAAAGTAATGATGGAGAGGCTTGATATTTTGTATTTTTGAATTTCTAATTTTAGATATTCACTCATTTCAAATGGATTATTTAAATAAGTACTTAATTGAGTTTAATAAATTGAGTAAATTTGATTATTATTTTGACCTTTTCTAAAAGTTGGTTAACTACCCCACTCAATTGGTTAGAAACATTAGTTTGCTTGATCACAACCTGACTAAGGATGAATCAATGGGAGGTTATTGTTGCATACAAGGTAATACCCCAAATAGAGATGCCTTGACATAATTATAGGTATTTTTTTTATATGTGGATGAATTTGGGAATTTTGGTTATTTTGAGGCTTAATTTGTATGGTTTGGTAGAAATCAATCTGATGTCCAATTTAGACACAAATGCAACCAAAATGGGGTGTTTACACTGCCTACATAGCCAATACTCCTAATATATCCTCATACTCACATGTAATTATCCCTCATATGCATGTGTGTGGAATTATAACAGTGTGACTATATACTATTTTTCCTAATAACCCTTGGTACAAGTGATGCAATAGTATATTTGACCCTTTTAATTCTTCAAATATTTGATTTAGTAGTGTAGTGTAATTTGATAGATTAAAATAATAGTACTTTATAATTGGAGAGTTTCCTTATCAAATTTTTAGGTAGTGTTAATTAGACTATAGCCTTTGTATATATAAGAATCTTTTGAATTTGAATTAGAACCTAGAAACACACAAAAATTTGATGATAGTCTGAGAAAAGAGGGCTATCAAAATGATCACAAATTAAAATACACAAAAAAAGATAAGCCTAGACAGCTACATTGAAGCCAGACACTAATGTCAATTCTAGTGTTCAATACAGATGCAAGTGTACAAAGGATTAAGACATATAGAAAATAGGCACAATAAACAATGATCGCTATCATACATTGGATTAATATAAACAAACATAACATGTAAGTCTAAGGGGCAGGTAAATCAAGTGAAATAATATGAGAGACAGTGTCACTAGATGTCTAAATCTTAGTGAAAAGGTTTATACATATAAGAAGACTAGAAATATGTGTATTTATAAAAAAATGGATGTCTAAACACACACACACATACATACATATACGTATATATATATATATATATATATATATATATATGTATATTTGTGTGTGTGTAATTAAATTTTGTAATACAAATACATGATTGGGTTATTATCAAGTTTATCCCTCATTGGCAATAATTGTAAGACAAAGGTGACATGTAATGCACTATATGCTATAAAATATTTTCCAATGGGGAAAGAGGCTAGATGGTGATAATCCCAAAGGGGTAGATTACATTTATCATTCCTCCATATATGAAAAAATTATTATAGTGTTAGTATTATAAGTGGGCCCCTTACCTCGTGATTATTCTTAAAAATACATGAATAAAAAATTTCAATAGGGTAATTACTACTCATAGAGGTCATCTTGAGATGGTTTAAATACATGAGTAAAATTACACAAAAAATACAATAAACATAAAAATTCTTATTAAATCCTTTGATTACTTAATATAAACATGTGATTGGGTTGTAATTGGGTTAATTCCACATTTGTATTATTTTTAAGAAAAGGGTGACCTATATGGCACTATATGCTCCAAAATATTTACCAATTAAGAAAGAGGCTAGATGGTGAGAAGTCCAAATCCATTTACTAACAAATGCTTATGGTGATTGTGTGCTAATTGGATACCCTTACCTTGTGATTATTACTAAAAATACAAGAGGAAAAAAATCATTAGATTAATAACTACTCATGAAGGTTATATTTAGATGGCTTAACTACAACTAGGTAAAATTCCACCAAAATCATAATTTAACACATTTTTTAATCTACCTACAACAAGATATCTATAGTCATGGCCATGTTTATACATTGGTAAACCTCCCACAAACTTTATAGATTGTATTTCCCATGATATAGATTTACAAGTAGAGTCATTTGTAATACTTACTTCCAAACTATAGGTTTTCTAGTATAATAGAATTTACATCCTCTAATGAATATAGCTACTTCTTGCATATTAGGTCAAAACACATACCTTTGAAAATGAGTCATGCCTAAAAATTTGGAATTATGTTCTTCCCTCATCAATAAATTTCATTCTCCCTTTAAGACACATAGCTTACCTAAGTTTTAGTTTGAGGTAAATTTCACTCTTTTCTTTCATATTCAACTTTTTTGACCTTCAATTGTGTGAATGACTACTCAAAAAAATATTTTTTTTAAATGCTTCCTCATAATCCTATTTTTTGAAAGCCACAAGTTTTGAAGCTAAAGCCAAAGTTAAAACTCATTTTTTATTTGTGGTCTAGATATAATATATGTCAACACATTTTTAGTTCATTTCTTATACTTTATCTCCAAATTAAAATATTGGAAAAATCTATCCAATTTTAATGTCTTGTTTACTACAATTTATTTTATGCTTGTAACTATTGAATAGGTTTATGGTCAATACACACAATAGTGTATTTATCTAACAAATAATGTTTCCATTTATTAATTACTTTAACTAGTTTATATATTTCCTTATCATATATGACATACCATCTTATTTAAAAATAAATTATCTTTGAATGATAACAAATTTGGTTACTTTCTTGTAACAAAATTTCTCCAATAGCATACTTGCAAATGTTTCAAATTCGAATGACTACCACAAGTTAGTAAGAGAAATCATTGGTGCATTATTTCTTTTATATTTCATAGAATCAAAAACATCATCACGTTATTTACTCTAAACTAAACTCTTACCACTCACTATAATATAGTATGTAGAGGTGTTTCAATGCTAGAGAATTTTGTAATAAAATTCCTCATGTATTGTACTACTCTAAAAAAACTTTTGGTCTATGTGGTACTCCTATATTTGGTCCTATTATTGATAGCCTCAAACTTTGTTGGATCCACTCTTAGTTATCCTCATCCACCCATATTCCCTAAGTACACTAGTGATTGTTTTGTAAACTCACACTTCTTCGTATTGTGTAAAAGTTTTTTTTTCTTTCATCAGTTGAAAGACTTACTTCAAATGAGCTAGTTTTTCTTTATATGTAGCATTAAAACCCAAAATAACATCTATATATAATATAACACATATATTTATGAAAGGCCTCCATACACCATTCATAAATCTAATAAATGTACCATGTGCATTACATACACAAAATGGAAGTACCAAACATTCATACAAACCCTAATTTATCTTGAAAGTTTTCTTCCATTATCCTCTTCCTTCATATGAACTTGATGGTACCCAAATTTCAGATCCAACTTTATGAAGTATTTTTCATAATGAATTTGGTGCAATAAGTCATCAATATTTTGGAGTGGATTTCTATTCTTGATACTGATCTTATTAAAAGATATATAATATATGCACATTTTCAAATAGTAATCATGGTGAATAACTTGGTAATATGATCCCTTTGTCTAAAAAATTTTTAAGTTTTTTCTTCACTTATTTAATCTCCAAAAGTGATTTCCTATGCAAACTAATGTTATATAAAGGAGATTCAAGCAATGATTGAATTATGTGCTCTACTTCCATTTTGGAGTAAAATTTTTAGAATTTTGTAACAATTCTTAAATATAATGAATAAATAATCCAAATCTTTCAATTCCTTATTAGGACAATTAGATTCAAAAATTTCTAGTACATCCTCTTATTTTTCCTTCAAAAGAAGTAAACAAAAATGTTTATTTTATTCAGTGAGTCTTTTTTATGGTTGGCACTTACCATTTCAAAATCCTAGGATTTATTTTATGTGTGTTGATGTTTACACCCCTAATTTTGGTATACTACCTTTTCTATAGCATTGTTTCCTATTTTATTGTATTTTGTCCATTTGTGTACATTTAGCTATTTTTAAACACTTTTAGCAAACATTAGACTCTCATTAGTGCATATTTCCTCGTGAACACCTCAAATTTGTTATTTTTCAACTCCAAGATAACATTTTTCCATCCCTTATTCATATGATCCCTATTTTGATTATTTATTCCCACTAGATCAATGTTAATTGTTCATTGATTCTAACCTTACCCTTTTTTGGGTCCTTTCTGCATAGATCTAATTACTCATGCCTTGACTTTCACTTATCACTATTCTCTAAGTTTGGCCTATGTTCAAATTTTCCTATGGATCCCTATAGATAAAAATATACTTTCATCATTTACACATCTTCTCATATCAATTGAATCCCTCACAATTCATTTATCTAGTACACAATCATCAAGCCTTATCAAGAGTTATGCACATAAGTATAAGGAGTCTACACACTAAACCTACATTGCATCAATTTCAATTCAAATCTTGTGTCATAAAATTTTATATCAATATAATATCATAGTGAATCATATAGTTTCATTTGATTATCTAAGAAGAGGAGGTCAATTTGTTCTCATTGGTTGAGATTTACTCACAATCACTAGAATTATATAGAGACATGATTCTAAGCATGTAAAGTTTTTATCTTTGTAGTACACTAAGGTAAATAAATAAAATATAACATGATAAAATTATTTATTAAGGTGATCTAATATAAATACATTTCAAGAACAAAACTTAGATCATCCTTATTGCTAAAAACATTAAACAGGCATAAATAAACCAATTCAATAATCATTGAACTAATAAAAATAGCAAAAGTGATTAAATGAATACACTTGGGTAGAATATTGGACTTTGAGAGGGAAATAATGATTTGAAATTTATGATGAAGCTCTATGTGAAAATTGGAACCCTTTTGTTAAATAAAATTTGACACTTGTCATCATGGTGTCAAATTTGTTATGGGGCAGATTCGGTCATCGAATCTACCATTCTTATATTATTTTTTAATATGTTCTAATATGAAAAATTTATACCATGCCAAATTATATATTCTTAATTTTATTGTTCACATTTAATTTTATGTGTCGTACAATCATGTGTCTTCATTTTCCTAAATTTGCAACCATAATATCTTATTTAAACTCTTATTTTTCTTCTTGATATAGTTCTCCACAAATGCTTAAATGAAGAATAATAAAAGGGATATGATTTGGGAAACCACAAGGGATTTAAAATAATTTATATAACACATTAGAATCAACCTAATTTAGTTCTTTATGCCATGTAAATGGTAATTCAAGAAAGGGTTTTGCCTCCTCTTTCCTACATGTGCAATGCAACTACATGAATATTCATCTAATTATATTTTGGTACAAATAATTTATGTTATAATATCTTGAATAAGATTTAATAATCAAAGTGGAATAACTAGTCACAATTGTATAAATAAATATGGAAATGAACTCTTTAACTTGAAGCTAGGAGAGGATTAATCCTTCACTCAACACCTAGGCAATACTTGATTGATACTTCAAAAATGACTTGGGATAAATTAGTAAATTTAGGTATCTATAAGTCATAAATTTTTCTAAGACTAACCATGGAAAAATTTTAAATGTTAAAGTTACAATGTGTTAAATTAGGCTAAGGTGAAAGGACCCACAAAAATACACAAGATAGATTCAATAAGTTAGTGAATCAGTCCCAAGAGTAATATATGCCCAGAATGTGGAAAGAATCTCATAAAATCTTTAATTTATGCATAAAACTATATATATATATATATATATATATATATATATATATATATATATATATATATATATATATATATATATATATATATATATATATATAATTTTGAAGACATGTAAAATGCTAAAAGGATGGAGAGAGGGATAGAGTTTGGGGTAGGAAATCTTCTAAAATAAATAAATATACACAAGTGGAATAAATGTGAAAAAATGGGTAAAATGTGTACCTTAGGTTTTCAAATAGTAAAAAATATGTAGATTAGTGCCTTATTAGTCTAAATGAGAAAACATAAAGCATAAAAATACACTAGGACTAAACACTCTTGCTTACAAACTAAGGAGAGCATAACAAAATAAGCAAAATCACAAAATAGAGATGAAGACAATACAAATTTCTTACCTCCTTTATCAAATGTTGATGTTTACTTGTTGGCATAAGGATGTTCATGCTTAGCCTATGATTATTTAAGTGTTCTAGCAATACTCTTCCATGGTGGTATCATATCTCTAATAGTCACTTGTGGCTTGGTGTGAAGTTTGACATAAAATGGGCTTTATAACACTACTCTAAAATGCTTCAAGAAGGTATTCTAATAGAATAACCTTACACACAAAATATTGTTGGAACATGGTATGGGTACTTATATTTATAGCTCAAATAACTAACTCTAACCCTAGGGAAGTTAGGTTAAATTCTATCTGGGTTGAGTCTAAATTAATCTAGATTGAGTCAGTCTAACTCTGCGTTGGGTTAAAGAACTCATAAAATATTGACACCTCAGTTTTAGATATTTATAAGGCATGACAACTAACTTTATATATTTTTGAGGTTGTAACTCATATTTTGGAATATTTAGGAGATAATAAATCACTTTATTATCTCCTTTGACCTTTTAACTTCATATTTGGATTTAAAAAAAAATTGGTAAATGAAATTCACTAATTTGATTTAGAATTTTTATTTAGGCAACTTAATTAGGATTTGAAATATAATTAGTCTTGCTTAATGTTTTTTTATTTTAGTAATTATTTAAAAAAAAATTAATTAATAGCTTCTTAGGCTAAAAAAGTTAAAATACTAGGTTGTAATTTGACTAGGGTTAGAACTAAACTAAGTTAGTGATGTATATAGGGTAATACACCAAATAATCTAGCTTCGTCATGTTACTAGGAAATTAAATCTCTTACGTAGATGAATTTGGGAAATTCAATTAATTTCTAGTCTTAAAATGTTTCATTTGTTATAAATTTAATTGAATGTTGGTTTAGGCATGAAAATGGCCAAAACTAAGTGTTTACAAAAGGCACTATGGAATAAAGTCTTATACAAAAATTATGTGTCAATAACAGGATTAATTGAATATCTAGATCATTATATATATATATATATATATATGAATTCTACTAAGTGTTTACAAAAGGCACTATGGAAAATCATCTTCCTCTTCTCACTTATTAGATAATCTTCACAAATATTTATCATGCATAAATATGAAATATTCAATCCATGATGATATTTCATAATAGGTGTACAACCCTATTTGTATTTAAATGTGAAAGGAGGTGATCATTGTAACCAATGGGTCCAACCATCTTGAAAGACATTTAAATCATTGATAAGTATTGATTAAATATAACTTTATTATTTATTTTCATGAGGTTTTCACCTCATGTTAATAAATAATATATTATTATTATTTAATTAATTACTAAGATAAGTTAAGGTTCAATTAATTCCACTTAAACATGAACTATTCTAGCACTCCCCCTTAATGCTAAGTGGAGATTAAAAGTCATAATCACCTTTAAAAATAATTGTACTATGTACATAGTTTTAAGGATTTAAAAACTCTAATCATGAATAACCTCAACTTTTGAAAAAAAAAATCTAATATATAAATTACTTGAAAGTAAATTTAGGTTAACATGATCATGAGAGTACATCTCACAGTTTTTCATGAATAATCAACTAAACATATTTGGAGCCTTTTATAACATAAGAACCTCCATTAGAAAGTATGATTTTAAGTATTACGGTACAAAAGTAAAACTTCCACACAAATTTTATTTAAATCACATAACTTCAACATAGTTTATAATGATTTACAATGAGAATAAGTATATATAAAAAAATGCATGACAGTTAGGAAGTTGCATTGTCATCTATGCTCCCTCTCAATAGAAACTTTGAGAGGCACAACATTATATGAAACTGATAGAACTTGGTAGCACCAAGTGGTTTTCTAAAAATATCAACCACTTGTTCATCTATAGGATAGAACTACATATCAATATCACCATTGAGGACTTTCTCTCAAATAAAATTCACATGAACTTCAATAGATTTAGTTTGTTAGTGTTGCACTGAATTTTTTACTAGAGTTATACAACTTTGGCTATCACAATGAAGTATGGTATTGCGATAAATATCCACATCAAGTTTATCCAAAAATCTTCATATCAACATGACTTCTTTATCAACTTTCATAAAACTTCTATACTCTGCTTTTGTAGAAGAGATTGAAATAGTAGTTTGGTTTTTGTTGCTTCAAGTGATAGCACTTGCACCAAACTTAAACACATATCCATAAGCAAATTTATGATATATAGTATAACTAGCATAGTTAGCATCACAATAACCATAGAAATTATCATTATCAATGGAAGAATAAAATAAACAAATTAATTGCTCATTTGATATAATAAATAATACATTTAGCTAATTTATAATGATCCAAATATAGATTTTATGTAAATATAGAAGTAACACCAACAACATATAAAATATCTGGCCTAGTAATTGTTAGATAAATCAAACTACCAACAATTTATCCCTACAAATTAGAGTTATATTTTTCACATGCAGGTCTTATATCAATATTTACACCAAATTTAATAGGAGTAGATGTAGATTTACAATCAAACATATTAAACTTAACAAAAATATTATGTACATACTAATATTATGATACAATAGTATAAGTTTTAAAAAATGATGAAAAATGCATAAATCATTTATTTTAAACATTTGAATTAGTTTATTCTTATATTTATAAATTAAACTAGTTAGATCATTGGTAATTATAAAATAATCAACATTTAAAATAATTAAGATAACATGACCATTTGCAATTTTAACAAAAAGATAATTAACAAAATAGCAATCAGAAAAACCTAATTCTTTGAAAAAATAACTAGTTTTAGATTATCAAGCTTGAGGAACTTATTTTAAACCATACAAGGATTTATTTAATTTACACATAAAATATTTTCTATCAAAATCAGTGAAATCTTTAGGCTGAGCCGTGTAGATTTTCTCTTATAAATCACCATTTATAAAAGCACTTTTTACATCTATTTGGTAGATAACCCAAATATTTTGGGTTGTAAATGTTATAGGATTAATTTTAACCTTTGAAGAGGGTTCTTTAGGCTCTTTCCAACTAAGCTATAATATTGGGACAATCCTAGGCCATGGGTAACTTATGTTGGGATTGAACCTCTATAGAAGGTTGGCTTCCTCTTGATGCTCACCTAATACTAATGCTAAACTAATGTTTCATGGGAAAGGGTTATAAAGATGATAAGGGATCCTAAAAAAGATAAAAGGGTGATGCACCAAAGTCAAATGGACACTCACATAAGTTTGAACACACATTAGATCAGTAAAAAATAACTATGGCTTACTCAATCTCACAATCTCACCAATTGCATAAATTCTTCATGGAAGAAGTTCTAAATAGAAAACTAATATAGACCTACAATTTATCTTGAAGACACCCTTAAAAAGGCAAACAAAAGGATAATGAACTCGGAAAAATCTCCTTCACAAATTCACCATATAGAAGCATACTAAACACTGATTAAAAATAAGAGGCAAACAAAGAATTGATCCTATTACTTCAAAAGTTAGTTCTTAAAATATTTTGATAGGTTTTAACCTTATAAAATGAGCACACTTTTTCAATATTCTCGATGGACATCCTTATCTCAGAAAATAAAATGCTAAAAATCCAAAACCTGAGAACCCCCTCAAAGGGAATGAAACTAAGATATATAAAAGAAGAGAGACTGAAATAAAAGATGTGAAAGAATGTTATCAAAAAAATAAAACTTGTCTTAGGTCATTAAACTACCCTAAACCACCACCTTTAGCTAATGAAAACCTTACCATAGTTTTTGATCAATTAGAACACTACCTATGGCTTATTGTGTGAGAAGGTTCCTGATGGTTTTGAGGACACATTAAATTCTCCTAGCTATAATTCCCAATACTAGAGCATTTCTTTGATCCTTCACACCATCTATCACTTGAATACAAAATCCCATGCTCATAGATCTAAATGGATCATGGCTCAGTTCCTTTTAGGTGACTACTTATCGAGACTATAGCCATGTTGTAGAATGAAGATATGTTGCATTACTTATATATTTGATATATCTCCATGTTTGGGTCATAGGTCTCTCTATAGGTGAAAAACCAATTTAAGGCTATAACTTTTCTTATAATTTCCATATTAGTATAGACCTATAGACTATATATCACTTTTCTGTAATATTATAGGTCCAAATAGACTCATATTTTCTCTATAGGAACCACAACCTATATATACATACACATCCTCCTAAAAATGGTGAATGTTGTTAGAAAAAACCAACCTACCTAAGCAAAATTATGAACCATAGGTCCATGTTTTAACCTTAATGGTGATCCATACATGTTCCTTGCATCTCATTACATAGCCTAAGCCATTGTATGGCATTTGAACCAACTACAATGGCATCGAAAGACCCTATAAAATCCTTTATTTCATGGTCAAAAATAACTTCCCAACCTTCGTCAGGAATCATAGACTTGTCTTTAATTTAATTGGTTTTCAAAAACCAACTTGGCTCATTGATAAGTTGACTTAACTCACTTCATCTATTTTAATTTGTATGAAGGCTCATGGATCATCGATCTTTTACCAATCAAATGCATCCTTGACACTTATCATGCATGCATTTGCCTTTGAGATTCATTGACTATTTGACCACCACTCACCATTAGATCTAAAAGCTCAATCAAATACTAACCATTAATATGATGGGGTCCACTATTTTAAATCTAATAGCTAGTTCATATCCTTAAAATTAATGTCCCTACTCTCATCAAATGTTATTTGTGTGACCATCATTGATGGTCATGTGATCATCATATTTAAAATTGATAGTATTTATCTTACTATATCTTTAAAACTGACATCCCACCGACCATCTTTAATTGTTATGTAGATCATGATTAACATCTTGTGGAGCATCAAATTTAAGTACAAATATATTTTTTGCCCAAAGTTTAATTTGACATTAGCATGAATGTCTTATGTTGTAGGTCCATTTTCAAAGACTTATAACTTGAAGATAAAAAGCTATGGAGACCTTAAACTTTTAAGAGATGTTATTCTAGTAAAAAAGAAAAAAATCACTTAATTTTATGGTCTCAATAGCTTACAAAGTGAATATATTCAATTCTCAATATGGTCCATCCATATTTGTTCCATTGTGATGTCCTGATGACAGTCAAGCTCAAATGGCTAAGTATGAGAAACTTAGTGAAAATTGATTGAAGAGCCAAATTTAAGTACAAATATATTTTTTGCCCAAGATTTAATTTGACATTAGCATGAATGTCTTATGTTGTAGGTCCATTTTCAAAGACTTATAACTTGAAGATAAAAAGCTATGGAGACCTTAAACTTTTAAGAGATGTTATTCTAGTAAAAAAGAAAAAAATCACTTAATTTTATGGTCTCAATAGCTTACAAAGTGAATATATTCAATTCTCAATATGGTCCATCCATATTTGTTCCATTGTGATGTCCTGATGACAGTCAAGCTCAAATGGCTAAGTATGAGAAACTTAGTGAAAATTGATTGAAGAGCCAAATTTTCACATGCATAACTTTATTTACACTTTGGTAGAGGAATTTGGATTTGTCATGTATGATCTTATAACAAAATTTAATGAACTCATATGACCAATTATTCTTGACTCATCCACATATACAAGATATAGCCTTAGGAAACTACCTACTTGTACTTTCTGCCACTAGGTATAAAATGTAAATTTGAACTCAATGAATAACCCAATGGATCCCTTACATTTACACAATTATCCTAATCAATTTAGATACCCCATAGGACTTCTAAAATATAGTCCATGCTCCAAATGTTTAAAACATATCAAAACTAGTATGTTTCATCAAACCATGCAAGAATTTCTTATGTGGGCCAAAAATGGCCAACATCTTTGGTGACTCATAGGGAAACATGCTTGTTAAGCTTTATAAACCTAGACTACTTGTATTATCTATTTTATTGGGCATGGATTCATTAGCTTATGAAACTATGTTAAACCTCTCTTAAATAAATAAGGATCAAAAGAAACAAAACACAACAAAATGCCTAAGGCACTCTGAAAAAGGGAACAATATAATAGAAAAACAAAGCACACAAGGCACTTAGAGGAAATAATAAAGCTATTCTACTATGTATAATATGTTACAATAGATGTAATGCTTTTCTAATAATAGGGCTTCAAATAAATGCCATTTATTGGGATGGTTATGACCTCTCTATCTAGTTGGGCATGATAAAAAGAATTATGTTCTTTGTATCCATGGATCAAATAAGGATCACTCCACAAGCTATCAAACTTGGTGTGGTTTCTTAGTTTGGCCTTATTCAAATCCCATTAGAGGACTATGTCCCCTTCCTCAAAGATCCTTATTGTATCTCTTTTTTCAAAAACCTTCTTGACATGAGCTTGATGTGATTCCAAATTTTTCATAGTAAGGTCCTTGTTTTATTCTAGCTCCATGAGTTCTACCATCCTCACATTTATGGTCTCATCTTGCATCAACTCAAGATGATGGGCTAATTCCAATGCAATTAGCTTAATGGAGATAGGAAATTTTTCTTCCCTTCCATACATAAGAACATTTGAATAATTACCAATGGTAGTTTTAGGATTCACCCTATCAGCCCACAAGGTTGCCTTTAGCTTGGTGTGCCATGTTCTTTAATTCTCTTCCATGGTCCACATGATGATCCTTAGAAAATTCTTGTTTATGGACTCTACTAGTCCATTTCCTTGAGGATAATAGTTGGAAGAGGTATTGAGGTAGATGCCTAACTTGAGATCCCATTCACTTATCTTCATACCAATGAATGCCAATCCATTATCATAAACTATGGTGGTTGGGATACCAAATCTGGTCACAAGGCTATCATAAAAATCCATACTACACCTTCACTAGCCTCCTTTAAAGCAATGGCTTCCACCCACCTGGTAAAGTAGTTAGTTGTAGTGAGCACCCATTTATGCCCTACACTTGATGGTTGATTGGTCATCCTGATGAATTATAAACCCTATTACATGAAGGGTTGCTCCCCTTGAATAGGATTGAGTGGAAGGGTTGTTAGTTGTTACCTTCCTACAAATAAGGCACACTTCTAGCATTTTATAACCTATACATGAGCATCACTAAAAATATTGAGCTAATAATAACCATCCTTTATTACCTTTATTGTTGTGATTTTGGGTGAAAAATGACCTCCTGTAGGCCCATCATGGAACTGTTCTAAGAGTTTGGTCACCTGGTCATCATCTATGCATCTAAGGAGTACCCCATTATAGTCTTTTCTAAAAATAACACTATAAACTAATGCATAAGGTATATATTGAATCTTGAAATACATTTTTTGGCTATATTTAAACCTTTGGGTCATTCTACTATTGCCAAAAAGTGAGCCATATCTTATATTTAACTCTCTTGAAGTGGAAGTGCACCTGCCTACGAGTCATCTTGGGTCACCAAAATAGCTTCATTATCCTTTTGGAGGCCATTCACCATGTGCTCACACAAGCCCTTGCCCCTGACCAGTTTGGTGACCTTGATATCTACATCATATTCCATGACCTTTTTGATCCATCCTACTCTCTTCTCCCTTAAATCTTTCTTAAAGAGGAAATCCCTAACTTTAGGATGAAACACCATAAGATGGATCTTGTTGTTGGAGAGCATGGGCTTGAACTTCTTGAGGCTTATCAAAGATGCAAGAAATTATTTCTCAATGAAAGTATACCTCACCTCATATCCTTCTAGCCCTTGATTGAAAAAGGTAATTGATTGCTCCATTTCTTCACTATTCTTCTGCATAAGCATAGTTGATATGTTATCAATGTTAGCAAAGGTGTATAAAATGAAGTCTTTAGAAAATTAGGATTTAAGAGTGACAGTGCTTTTGTAATGGCCTATTTGATGACTTTAAAAGTTGTCTTGCCTTCATCATACTAAGAAAATACTTAGCTTTTATTTAGGATATTGGTGATACGCTTGACAAGGTTTTCACAACTAGGTATGAACCTTCTCACAAAGTTTATCTTCCTAAAGAAGTTCCAGATCCCCTTTTATGCTTTGGAAAGGATAAGTCTAAGATAACACTTACTCTATCATGGTCAACGGATAACCCCTCTTTTAAAAAAATATGACAAATCAATTTGCCTTCATGCACAAATAACACACATTTTTTTAGATTTAAAAAGATCCCATATTCTCTATAGCTTTAGAATATCAGCCTCAAATGGTCTTTGTGCTCACTATCGTTCTTGGAGAAGATTTTAATGTCATCCAAGTAGACTACCACAATTTAATCTAAAAATTCTTGGAAATCCATATATATTGCTCTTTAAAAGTTTTCCCCAGCATTGGACAATCCAAAAGTCATCTTTTGATAAGCAAAATTCCCCCACTTGGTGGTAAAGGTAGTCTTGTATTGGTCCTCTTCTCTCACTAGTACTTGTTTATAACTTGAATATCCATCTAAGAGAGAAAATCATTCTAAAATAATAACTACTTAAATGAGTTACTCCATGGATGGTAGAGGGTAATAGTCCTTTAAAGAGACCTTATTAAGATCTTTGAATTCCACGCATAGTCTAATCTCCTCACTCTTCTTTTTGATAGGTACTAGATTAGCTACCCACAAGGAGTGTTTGATTGGGAAGATGATATTGGACTCCACAAGCTTGTTTAACTCCTTTCTCATGAGCTCTTCAATTTTAGTATTTATGGTCCTTTACTTCCATCTGACATGCTTAGCATCAACCTCTAACTCTATTATGTGTTATGCCTGATTAGGATAAAGGCCCTTGAAGTCATTATATTCCAATCAAATATGATTTCATACTCCTTACAGATCTCTATGAAAGCATGCCTTTCATCTTTAGTGCTTACCTTCCTAATCTTGAATATCTTGTCTTCAAAGATAAGAAATCTTTCATAGTTATCTTCATTAGTTGAAATCACTTCTTTTTCCTTCCTCATATGGTCCCCTTCATGAAAGAGGCCTTCTAAGGTGACTAACCCTTTAAGAATCTTATTGGACCTTAATTGGACAATCTTCTCCCCATATTGGTGCTTTATTTTTTCTTAATTAAGGGAGGAGATTTTTGCTTCTTACGGCAAAAAACACATAATATATTTTTCATTTTCAAAGACCTACCAATGAGATTTATTATCTATCACCAATGGTCTTATTACCACATTGACATGTGGTTGAAACTTGGTCCTTTCAATTCATTGGGGATTTCAAATGAGCCCCCACAACTACTAACCTATCAGCATGTTGATTTTGGCCTCTCAGCACTAATTAGATGGTGAAGGCATCAAATTCCTTACTAAGGCCCCATAATATATGTGTATAGGACCTCATTTAAGGGTTATTAGTGTCATTCTAACATTTGAATTGGTGTACAACTAATTCACTATCCCCATAGACTTGAAACTATTTGATCTTTCTTTTATTTTCCCATTAAAGGCCATGGATGAGACCATCATATTCTACTACATTATAGGAGGATCTAAATTGGAATATATATGAAGAGAATTATTTGTCATTTTAAGGGGATATTATCATGACACCTAAACCCACCCTATGCTTTCTCCTTGAGCCATCAAAAAACAACTTCTATAGACCACTAGGATCTTCTTGAGGCCTCATGAGGGATGGCATAGGTTGGCCTTCCTCATGTAAATAGAACACACCCAAGTACCTTTATTCAACACATTACAAGGGGTCCAAAAAATGGTTATCATTCCATAGCTCATCCAAGAACATATCTGGTACCTCTTTTGGACTAGTGTTCAAGTCCTATCCCTTTGTAAATTCATCCTCATCAATGATGGTGTACTTGATGTTAACACTAACTAGTCCACAAGGTTTTATATGGAATTGTGTAATGGGATTAACTTTGATTGAAACTTTGGTCATATACCTTATCCTAAATTCCATATAAGACCAATCTGCTACAAGATATCCCCCTATCTTCATTGTGAATTCTATGGACAAACATAGTATAAAATGAGGAAGCACATCCAAGATCAATACATCCTGAACCATCAAGACACTATGACAAGCCTATGAGGTCATATTGAGGTCCCTAATTATACCAGATGGATTGGGAGAAAAACCATTAAGTTACATCACTCCTTTGGATTATGGCTCATATTTCATACCAAGTTGATCAGCTATGGACTTTGGCATCACTAAGGTACTAGCCCCACTATCCACTAAATAATTATACACCAGAGAGTTGCCAATGATTCCTAAAATATGAAAGGTAGGAGTCTTGACTACTTTACCTAATTTCCCTTCATTTGGTCCTTTGGCTACATTGGTGAGAACTTCATTCACCTTGATTGGTAGCTTGTCTATAATTATTGTAGCATTAATCTTAAGCAAACCCTCCTGAAGAATGTCCACCTAACCAAGCATGGAATGCATATCCCACATGGGCACACTAACATTTGACTTCTTAATTTGTTCAACAATGTTTATGGATGAACCACTAACCTTTAATTTATTTTTGGGAGCCACCACTATTTTTTGTTGAACTTGGGAGCCCTGAGGAATAAAAGGATTCCTTTGGCTCTAATTTTTTAGAGGTAATGGAACCTTCAGAGTGATAACAGGCTCCTTGGGCCTTGTAAATAAAGGGGTAATTGTGGGAATATCTTTGACTACTTCTCATTTACCATCCATATTCCTTCTTTTTAATCTTGTATTTGTTGCCACAGGACTATAAGCCTTGCTAGAACTAGCCTGCTAGTTGGTTACATAACACTCCTCTTATTCATAGTTCATCATTATATCATCCATCTAATTTGGACCCTAATTAGACCCTTGACCTTGAGGAGGATCCTTTGGTTTGGTCATCATAGGCACCTCTACATTTTAGGCCATGAGAGCTTAGTTGTATCCAAAATTAGCATCTTACTACTATTGATCATTGAAGGCTTGGTTTAGGTCAATATTTGGGATAATATGTTGACCAAAATACTAGTTCCAAGCCATAGTACCCTATACTTCTTGAGCCACATTATTTTTAAATGGGACCAAGGAGTTGGAAGAACTAAAAATATTAGGATTGAAGTTATTTTGTGTATTGTAGCCATGTTGCCCCTATCCTTGGTTTTGACTTTGGCCCTAGTAGTTCCCCTTATATGGAGGTTTGTTTTCTTGAAAAGCCTATTGTTGAGGATGATATAAACTATGGTAAGGCTTGTTGAAGGCTTGTTGGCTTTTTACATTTACCATCTCATTCCCCAAAGATTGAAACATGTTTTTGAGATTCTAAAATTTATTTTTTTCTAACGGATCACTAGATCCACAAGTATAAGCTTTCTCTTGCTTTGGTGCAAGGGTTGCAGAAATTGTTGGTGTAGGGGGAATGACATTTAATAGAGGGATATAAATAGGAGATGGTCTGATCTAAGGAAATAAGTGCATTGATGGTTTAGGTGTAAGTTTTCCATCTTGAATCAAACAAGTTTTTTCCTTAATGGCCACATCATATGCACCTAGAAGTATATTTCCTCCCATAGATTGGACCATCACCACTATGTCACTATTTAAAGCCTTTAATTAGTATAAGAAATCCAAGTTAGGGGTTAGCCTAACTATGATTGGGATTCTATTCCATGTTTTTTGGAACCTTATGTTGAAGTCTTGCTTGACTTCATGAGGAGCTCTTCTAATTATAGTTAGTTATTTTTCAAGTGACAAATGATCACTTTTATCCTCAAATATTTTACACAATGCTTCCCCTATTTGGTCTCATGTTTGAATGAAATTGGTATTAATGCCTCTATACTAATCTAGATCCTTTCCTTTAAAAGAGGTAGCTAGTAGCCTAATAGCTATATTCTTCTTAGTGACATTATGTATATTATAAAGTGTTCATGAGGTGTTCAGAAGGTGTTATATCTTGGTCTCTTATGTAATAGGGAACACTTTTGAGGGCTAAAATTGGGATAAGATTATAGTGAGTGAGGTATAGAAGGCTTTTTCCATTAAAATCCACAAAATATCTAGGGAATACCAGGGCTATGCAAGGGGGTAATAAAGGTCCTCTTGCAAGGATAGGCCTTGGAAATGCCCTAGGAGTAAAGTTTCCTGAATATGGATGAGTATTTGAAAACCTTAATCTCTTTTCTAAATTTAAAGGTAGTTCAAAAAAATAAAAAGGAATACCTCTTGAAGTTGACCTTATTATCATCTTTGGAATGAGATGAAGCTATTATTCTACATCAGATAATTGATTTTTCCTTTTAGAATCACTAGATGTTATTATTTGGATCTTGAATGCTATAAATTAGATTAAATTGGCATAAACATTGATCATTCTTCCTTTTGAAATAAGTATGTCCCACTAGGCATGTTATAAATTGTTATAAGCTTAATTTTCACCCTTAGAGAGGGTTTTTTAGGTTCTCTCCAACTAATTTATAATATTTGGACAATCCCAAGTTATGGGTAACCTATGTTGGGACTAAAACTCTAGAGAAGGTTATCTTCCTCTTGATGCTCACCTAAGACTAATGCTAAACTAATGTTTCACAAGAAAAGTGTTAGAAAGATGATAAGGTCTCCTAATAAATTTAAAAGGTTGATTCACCAAAGTTGAATGGATACTCACATATTTTTGAACACACACTAGATCAACAAAAGATTACTATGGCTTACTCAATCTCACCAATTGCATAAATACTTCATGGAAGAGGTTCCAAATATAAAATTAATCTAGACCTAAAATTTATCTTTAAGACACCCTTAAAAATACAAGTAGAAGGATATCAAACTAGGAAGAATCTCCTTCACAAATTCACCATACACAAGCATGTTAAACATTGATTAAAAACAAGAGATAGGCAAAGAGTTGATCCTATTACTTCAAAAGGTAGTTCTTACAATATTTTGATAGGGTTTTACCTTATCAAATGAGCACACTTTTGTAAGATTATCGATGAGTATCCTTGACTTAGAAAAGAAAATGCTAAAAATCCAAAAGCTAAGAACCCCCTTAAAAGGAATTAGACCAAGATATATAGAAGGACCAAAAGAAAAGATGTGTGAGCACATTATCAAAAAATGAACACTTGTCTTGGGTCATTAAATGACCCTAAGCTACCACCTTTATCTAATGAAAACCTTACCACCTTTTTGATTAATTAGAACATTGCTCATGACTTGTTGAGTGAGAAGGTTCTTGATGGTTTTGAGGGTGCATTAAATGCTCCTAGCTATAATTCCCAATACTAGACTATTTTTTTATCCTTCATGTTATCTCTCACTTGAAGACAAAATCCCATGCTCATGGATCTGAATAGATCATGGCTCAATTCCATTTAGGCATCTTCTTGTTGAGACTATAGCCATGCTATATAATGAAGATCTTTTGCATTAATTATATCTCTACTTTATCTCCATGTTTGGATCATAGGTCTATATATAGGTGGAAAACCAATTTAAGGCTATTGGTTTTCTTATAGTTTCCATATTAGTACAAACATATAGACTATATAGCACTTTTTTGTATTATGATAGGTCTAAATAGACTCATTTTTTCTCTACAAGAACCACAACCTGCATATAAATACATGTATCCTCTTGAAATTAGTGAACATTGTTGGAAAAAACTAACCTACCTAAACAAAAATATGAACTAGAAGTCCATGTTTTAACCTTAATGGTGATCCATACATGTTCCTTGCATCTTAATGCATTACCTAGGCCATTTCGCGGTATTTTAACCAACTCAAATGGCATCGAAAGACCTTATAAAACCCTCTATTTCAAGGTCAAAAATATGTTCCCAACATTCATCAGGATCTTGGGCTTGTCTTAATATAACTGGTTGTCAAAAACCAACTTGGCTCATTAACAAGTTGACTCAACTCACTCTATCAATTTCAATTTGTATGAAGGCCCATGGATTATCAATCTTCTACCAGTCAAACATGTCCTTGACACTTGTCATGCATACATTTACCTTTGAGATTCATTGACTCTTTAACCACCGCTTACTATTAGATCTAAATGATCAATCAAATGCTAACCATTGATCTACTAAAACCCACTATTAGAAATAAAATGGCTATTTTTTGGCCTTAAAAATTGGCATCCTTACTCTTGTCAAATGTTGTTCATGTGACTATCATTAATAGTCATGTGACCATCATATTTAAGCTTGATAGGATTTATATTGCTCTACCTTTAAATTTTACATCCTATTTACCATCATTCATTGTTCTATGGAATGTGATTGACATCATATGGACCATCAAATTTAAGCATAGATAGATTTTTCACTCAAGCTTTAATTTGACATTGGCACGAATGTCTTATGTTGTTGTTCCATTTTCAAAGGTTTATAACTTGAAGAGAAAAATTCATGGAGGCCTCAAAATTTTAGGAGATATTCTTCTGGTCAAAGGAATAAACCCACTTGATCTGATAGTATTGGGAGCTCCTAAATCAAATATATTCAATGCTTAAGATAACTAGTCCATATATATTTCATTGTGATGTCCTGGCAATGGTTGAGCTTAAATGGCTAAGTATGGGAAACTTAGTGAAAATTGACTAAAGAGCCAACTTTGCACATGCATAACTTCATTTATGCTTTGATGGAGGACCTAGGATTTGGCATGTATGATCTTGGCATAAAATTGAAGGATCCCATACAACCAATTATTCTTGAATCATCCACACATGCAATATTTGGCCTTAGCAAACTACCTACTTGTACTTTCTACCACAAGGTCCAAAATGTAAAGGTGAACTTGATGAAGATCCAGATGGATCCCTTACATTTTCATACTTTTCCCAAGCACTTTTGATACCCCATAGGGCCTCTACAATATAGTCCATGCTCTAAATGTTTAAAACACATCAAAATTGGTATGCTTCATCAAACCATGCAATAATTTCTTATGTGAGCCAAAAATGGCCAACAATAAGAGAAATAATTAATATAATAGTACTCATTTTCACTAAAGAAACAAAGGTTTTAACATTGAAAATTATGGGTTTCTGAGTAAACCCACAACTAATTTTTTTTAAACTTGTCAATTCTACCAATTTAATTATCCTTGATTTTATAAATTCACCTAAAACTAACAATATGCCTTTTAGGTAAAGGTGGGACAAGACCCCAAGTTTGATTTTTAATTAAGGCATTATACTCAACTTGCATAGAAACTTTCCATTTATTATCTTGAATGAATTCCTCAAAAGATTGAGGTTCACATTCATATATAGTCAATAAGGAATGATAAGAATGTTGAGTTATAGTTAATTTATTAATAGTAACAACATCAGAATATTAGATTATGAATTCTAACCATTTAGGTCTTTTAGTTTGAACATAAAATTCAATGGGTTCTTTAGACTCTAAGTTATCCAAATATGGATCAACTTCCTTTAGGGCATATATTTCTTCGTAAGGAGAAAAAAGATATCCAAGTTCATCAAAAGAAGAACATTGAGGAAGTTCCCTAGAGGGCTTCAAAAAACATTTTTCAAGAATAAAGACATTCCTATTCTCAATTATTTAAATCTTTTAGATAGATCATATACTCTTAAACATTTTTTATTTCCTCTATAACCTACAAAAATTTAATAATATAAAGTAGAATCAAGCTTCTTTATTTTAACTTTAGGAAAAAATATGGAATTAGGGCTACCAAAGATCCTAAGATGAGCCACACTAGGTTTAATTTTAGACCATATTTCTAAAGAAGTATAAAGATGCAGAGCTTTGTTAAGGACTCTATTTAAAATATACATAATAGTATCCATAGCTTTAGTCTATAAGAACTTAGGAACATTTGTAGAATGCAACATTATTCTAACCATTTCTATAATGGTGTAATTAATATTTTAGATAAAATTATTTTATTAAGGGGAATAGGGATTTATTAGTTCCCTTTGAATACCACAACTAATATAAAATTTACCAAACTCTTTACTAATGTATTCACCACCATTATCATATCTTAATCTCTTAATAGAAAGAATAGAAATATTTTTAACAATAGTTTTAAATTCTTTGAATTTAGAAAACACTTCAGATTTATTTTTAATGAAATATTCCCAAATTATTCTAGTATAATTATCTATAAAAGTAACAACATATAAAGAATCATTAAGAGATACAACTTCAAGAGGTCCTGCAACATTACTATGAATAATTCTAAAGGATATGAGGAATTTGCTTCATAATTCTTGTGAAAGGGATTAGTATGTTGCTTACCATGTAAACAACCCTCACAAGTTTCATGATGAGAAGAGATAAAATGAATTACAACAATAATATTATGAGTAGACATATCATGTAAACATCTAAAATTAATATTTCCAAATCTTTTATCCCATAATTTAGATTCATTATTACTATGTGATGATATAAACATGCAAAAGAAGTAGTAAAAATGTAGAAGTCGTTCTTTTGAATACCTTAAATAATCAAAGAACCAGATTTATTTATAATAGACCAACTATCTTTAAGAAATTTTATAATGAAATTATCATTCATAATTTGAGAACAAGAAAGAAAAAGTTATAAATCTTAGGTACATAAAATATCATTTATAACAACATTTATAAAATTTGCCTTTACTTGCTTAGTTATATTTTAAAATGAATTATCTCCTAAATAAATATTTTTAAAGATATCTCTAGAATTATATAAAATATTAGATGATAAATTTATATGGTATGATTCATCACTATCTAGAATTTATTCATTCTCATTTAAAGCAAACAAAGTAGCATATAAAATAATAACATTAGTATTATGATCCTGATTGATATTTTGATTAGGGTTTTGATTATTTTATTTGTTTTGATTAGGATTTATTTCCTTTGTTATATATTTATTTTTATAACATGATACCCTTTTATGACCAAATCTACCACGCAAATTGTAATTCATATTAAACTTGGATTTATGATTCTTATTATCAAATCTCTTATTCATGTTTTTACCTTTAGCATAATTAGGGTTAGGTTTAGATTTTATATTTTTCTCAATATTAGGGTTGAGAGTGAGAAGTGTCTAAGTGGAATTCTCTTTAAAATTAAATTTAGACATCACTTGCTCTTATTGAATCATAAAATCTGACAAAGTAACGAGGTATGGGATATCTTTCTCTATTTGATGCTTTGAATTCAAAACTGAGATAAAATTATGAATTTTTTTGTGAATATTAAGTTGAATAATAAAATAAATTAATTCATCTTGAATAAAATTATAGTTAAAACCATCTAACTGAGCTTTAATATCCTTAATTTTAGTAATAAAATTAACAACCTTTTTATCACATTTCATAATTGTAGTTAGTAATTCAAAAATTAATTTCATGATATTTGAGAAATGAGTGCCCTCATGCATAGACTAAAGGAGTTTCCAAGAATTTTTAAGAGAATATTGATTACCAATATGGACTAGGAATTAATCCTTAACACTTTGTAAGATAATTTACATGGCTTCTTATAATTTATGTTGAAATGTATTTGAAATCTCAGGTGTCACATCTCATCTTGACAAGGCTTTTTCAGTCATGACCACAATTTTTCACACATTTTAGGTCATAAATATAACTTTAATGTAAATTTTATATATATTATAGTTAGATCAATTAAGTATTTATGATTTATCTAATACAAAATTAAGAGAAGTCATTTGCTCCCTTTAAAATTGACATCACGATACTAGATAATACTTAAATTTAAACTCTTTTTAGATGTGAAATTATACTATATTTAAAAATAAATTAAATTATAAGTGTAAACAAACAATAATTGTTCAAATTAATGCTAGACAAAGTAAGAAAATTGTGAAATATTACAACAAAAAAAGGTGTTGCAAGTGTCACAAAAATACACTAATGTAAGAACAATTATTAAAAAATAACCTTGTTTAATGTTAATTTTTACTTTATTTGATAGTAAAGAAAATTTCAAGAATAAACAATAAAATTGTTCAAATGTGTGCCAAATAATATGAAAAACTTGAAGTAAAATTCATTAATTTACATGTCATAAGAGTTCCACACAAAATAATTATTTAAACACTATGTTCAAAAAAAGTGTAAAACTATAATAAGACCCTTAAAATAAAAATGAACCATAAACAATGAGTCTAGAATGTGCCAAAACCTAGGAAATGACTGATCACATGACTATGCTTAATAAAATATCCACTAGGTCAAATGTCACAACAAGGTTGATAGTTTTAAGGTTTTGCACGTAAAAATATTGACACACAAATCAAAAATAGAAGTCAAAAATAATAAACTTTGAAAAAAATAATGTGACCAAAAAATGTTAAAAGAAAATTTGATTAAGGGGGTTTTCAACACTAGACCACCCCATTTGTAATATTTTAATAAAATAATAACCACCAACCATTCTAAGATACTATTTAAGAATTTACATGCACCAAATAATATTTAAACCTTATTTTTTAATATTTTAAAAAATGAAAAAAGAATTTATATATAAATAAATATGGTGCATGTAAAATTTAAACAGTAAAAAAATATTTATAGTATATAACTTTTGGTAAAAGGCTTTAAATAATGGTGGGGGGCACAAGATTTTGCATGAAATTTTAGAAATTAAAAAATTATTTATTTTATAAATATTTCTTGAAACTATATGAAATAAAAAAATACATGTAACTTGTCATAGTGTTGGTATGACACCTAGGGAAAGTTTGAGAATTTATTGGTGCATGTATAGGCCACTAAATCAATTAAAACTTTGGGAATCTCCCTTAAATTGTCTGTTAATACTAGAACAAGCTTCAAAATGAAATATTTGGTAAATAATTTTTTGTTTCACTCCTCTGAATTGTATAGGTACATTGAATATGCTTAGACAAAATTTTAGAGGTTGAATTGAAGTTTTTCAAGCTTTGAAAATGCTTTGAGATTTCTTAAATATGCATAAAATGACCTCTCAAAACACTATATCTCTAGAAAAATGATTGAATAAATTTATTTCTAATTATATTCTTTGTATAAGCCATACAATTATAGTAACGATGTCCAAGGAATAATGGAGATTATTTTGAATGCTTGAGTTACCCTCTGGTTGCTTAACAGGGATCTAGGATGATTGAAATAAGATCAAAAGAATAGAATTTTGAAGTAGCCCTCAAATACTATTGGAAAAAAAATATCCTCCTATGACTATACCAAGGCCATACCAAGCTTGAAAAAAATTGCATTGAATTTTAATATACGATCATTATGAATACTCTACATATCATTAATTCACCATGATCTTGCCAATCAACTACACATCCCCAAGCTCTAATTCTATTAAAGAATTCATGTAATATAATATATATAATATACACAAATGACCTAGATACCCAATTAGTCAACAAAGAACATATAGAATAATGGCATAGCATGTAGGTGGGAAAACCTCCAATGGAGGTAAAAAAATAATCACAGTAGTTGATATTCAATAATGAGAAACAATAATAACTCAATACAAATCCTCTTCCTCTTCTCACTTCTCAATCTTCACAAATATTTTCCACATACAAATATAAAATATTCAATCCATGATGATATTTCACAATAGGGGTAAAACCCTATTTATAGTAAAATGTGAAGGAAGGTGACCATTGTAACTAATGGGTCCAATCATCTTGAAAGACATTAAAATCATTAATAAGTATTAAATAAATATAAATTTATTATTTATTTTCATGAGGTTTTCACTTTGTGTTAATAAATAATATATTATTATTTAATTAATTACCATGATAAGCTAAGGGTCAATTAAGCCCGCTTAGCATTAATTGCTCTAACAAAGATATGTAGTTACAACTCCTCAAGAGGTTTATTGTGTTAGTTATCTTACACACCCTATGTTATGAATAAATTTATTTAGTATTAAGTGATGATCAAAACAAAATAAAATCAAGGAGTACATCAATTCATCAAAGCAAAAATAAAATCTAGATCAGTATCATTCTATGCATATGTATATAAAATTATATAATCCAAAATATACCAAAGGACACAATCAACCATAGAGAACACTATTAATAGATATAATTGGCCTTATGTCAATTATAACAAGATATAATCAACCCTCTATCGATTCTGACATAGTTTTAAATCACAATCATATTTTATGTTATTTCCAAATGATTTTCCTAATTATAGAATTTTTTTCAGTACCCAAGTGATGTTTTTAGTCTTCTTTCCTTCTTTTTCATTCTATTGTTTATTCAATAATTTCTTAGTGACTTTCAATCCATACTATGGGCATAGTTCATATCTAATTTTTATTTATTATCAAATTATATTAGATCTTCATTATGCACTAGTTGTAATGAGTTATATATAACGGTATTTATCCATATAACCATAATTTATCAAAACTTGATGATATATTTAGTACCATATTTATCCCATATATATTTGTTAATCTTTCTCATGAAAATAGTATCCCTAAGATATAGTAAGGGATTTCAAACACCATATCAAATACATCAATAGGAATCACATGTACTTCTATCTCATTAGCATATTGTGGGTTAGTACCCAATTTGAATATACATTTCTTAGTAACTTGAATCTATACATCCATTTTTACCCAAGTCAAAGGATATAAATGATCATGATCAAAGGTTTCTAAACCAAACTTCTTAACAACTACATTTGAAATTAAATTAGAATGTGAGCCAATATCAACAAGTACATTTACCTTTATTTTCTTGATATAGAATCACTTTCTCATTTATTCTCTCATGCTCCTTGCTAACTACATTAGTAGTAGTGTAACCAAATTTCTCATCAAAACCACAATTGACCTCTATGTTCACTTCTAATTTCTATTTTAAAGATGCCATAGAGTTATTATCCCATCCTCCTTTGAATAATTATTGAGATGTAATTCCAGAGGTAACTTACATCACTTTGCTTCATTATGTTCATATCTAAAACTATGACTACAATGGTTATTCAGATCCTCACAAGCATGCAAAGTGATGGCATTTCTCGTACCTTGTTACTTACCCTTTTTGTAGGGTAAGGCTAAATTTTCTATTTCTTATACTAATTAGTGAACTTGTTTTTTTAGGGTTCTCCCTCTCCTTACCTCTTTTCTTCCTTTTTTTATTATACCTACACACATCAAGGTCATTTGGATTACTTGAGATGACTCATCTCCTTAGGCATGTATGAATACCTCCCATGTACTAGGTTTCCCATAAATATAGATTTTCTATTACATTTCATGTTATAGTCCTACACACTTTGACCAATTCCTTGCATTAAATATTTCCACTTAATGGTTTGGTCATTTTTATGTCTAATACAATCAAAATTATTACATGATGATTCCTTGAATTCATCCCACCTAGTTACAACAAGAAGATTATTACTATTATTATTATTATTATTATTATTATTATTATTATTATTATTATTATTATTATAAGAAGAAGAAGATAATAATATATAGCTTTCCCACCAAGTAAGAGAATGTCCTTACATTTTTAGACATGTAAAATAAACCATTTGTGCCTCGCTAATATTATCCACACTAAAATATACCTCCACTGTTTTCAACCATTTATCTACCAAATTAGCATCTACATATCCTTCAAAGGATCTAATCTCAACTTTGATTTCAAATTTGGAAGGAGAATGTTCAAATGATTTTAACTTAGCTTTTCTTTTTCATTTTGGAGGATTATCCTCTTCACCCTTGAACTCATAATTCTCTCTTCTATTGGGATCATCTCCTCATATGCCAAACTTTTTGGCTAGATCAAAACCACAATGTCCAAGGATTATTTGTTCCTAGTTATGAGCTCTTGTTACCTGGTGATAGTATTTAGGGAATTTATCACACATTTTATTCTCATTTATAAGCCAAAAACTCACTTGAAAATATTATCTTCACCTTATGTTTCCATTTCTTTCACCTTCTAATTTCATATTGTAGAAATCTCATGATAATAAGGTAGTGATTATTATTCTTTAGTTTTTCTTACTCTAACACAAATCATCCAAAAAACATCCACAATACCCAAATATTAACATTGATTTGATATCAATGTGATATGTAAGTGCAATGGCTTAATGGAATTTTTAAAATCACAATATGTTTTCCTACTTTAATTCTAATTAAAATTGATTCAAATACTTAGAATTAGTGTAGCCTTGTTAGAAACATTATAAAAAAAACTTGCACTATTAAAATATGGAAGTAAACAACCATGGATAGTCCAAAAGAAAGTAAGAATAACAATGGTCACAATTATTTAAGCTTAGAAAATCCTAATGTGGGGAAAAATAAATGGAAGTCAAAATAGCTCAATGTCATGATTTTTTATATGGTATAAAATAGTATAAAAATATATCAATGGAACAAATATAATAACCCAATATGATGTTTTCTCACTCATCTCTTCTATGTAATTCTATTCCTCTTAGATCGCAGTGAACATTAATTATGTCTCTCACACACTCATTCTTACAATTCTTATTAGTCATGATCCAAGAGTGTCATTTCATGCACTAGGTCTCCCAAACAACTTGAAATTAAAGAGACATCACTATTTTGTTATTTCTCTAACCATTAAATAAAATTGAGAGAAACCACCACTTTAGACAAACTAAAAGCTAAAAATACATCAAAATTTCTAATTTAGATAGTGACGGTTACACAACCACCCTTGCACATATTACCAATTTCATTACCATGCAATAAAATACTCATTTTGAGCCTTGTTTTCTTACTTAAACTACGTGTTCTCTAATTGGATGATGAAGAGGTTTTTTTACCTAATTATTGTGGATGATTTAGTTATATAAATTGTCATCATCATATTCATTTTTTATAAATGACAATATTAATAATAACTAAAATAAATAATCGTTTACTTTATTAATTAATTACTAATTTTTTTCACAAAAAAAATTGACACAAATTAAGTCAATAATTTACATTAATAAATAAAATTTATTATTATTATTATTATTATTATTATTATTATTATTATTATTTTCTTATATCTGATATAATTAGTGTCATATATATTGAATGGAACTACAAAACATTAGTTAATAAAATTATGACATAAAATTTGATGAATAATCATTGTGCAAACTCTTGATAAAATTATCAATATATAAAATATATATGCAAAGCCCTTAAATAGATCTAGATGAGATAATAAGATCAAAGGCACATTAAACACCCAGATCACATGACACAAGAATTTTCATGGAAAAACCTCCAAGAGGTAAAAAAAATTCAAAAATGATGATATGCATATAATTGATAAATAATTAACCCCAATACCCAACCTTCATCTTCTCACTTCCTCTATGTATCAAAATTTCATCACAAAACTTTTTACAATATATTTACCACATGCAAATATCAATTCATTCAATTTTTTAATGTTTTCACTGAGTATGTTCAAGATGAATTACAATAGGATTAAAACCATGTTTATAATGGAAATGAAGGGAGGTGATCATTGTAACCAGCAAGTCCATCCTTCCCCAAGAATAATTTTAAATAAATGGTAAGTAATAAAAAACTATGTTTTATTAATTATTTACACAATGTTTTTCAATCCATATTAATAAGTAATAAATCATTTATTATTTAATGACATAAATGTACTAAGGGTATAAGATAGCCTACTTAGCCATTAAATTTTTTAACACTCCCCCTTAATGCTAAGTGATAATATATGTCATATTAACCTTAACAAAGAAATTATACTATACACAAATTTGGAAGATTTAAAAACCTTCATCATGTTAAATATCACTTTTTGAAACAAAAAGAATTATAATCCATAAACTATTGTAAAGTAAGTCTAGGCTAGTATGATCATGAGACTACTCTCAGAGTTTCTCATTAATAATCATCTAAGAATTATTGAAATATTTAATAACATAAGGACCTCTATTACAGTATATTTTTAAGTATTGAGGTAAAAAATAAAAATTTCATATGATGTATATAAGAATCACATAATTTGATATATTACAATGCTTTACAATGATAATAAGTATAGATAAGAAGGAACACATGGTCATTCGGAAATGACAATGCCATACAAACTCCCCCTCAATGGAAACTTTAAGAGGTCTATCATTGCACGTAATTGATAAAACTTGGTAGCACCAAGTGGTTTTGTGAAGATATTTCTCACATGTTCATTCATAGGATAAAACTAAAAATCGATATCACCATTGAGAACTTTCTCTTAGATAAAATTCACATAAACTTCAATATGTTTAGTTCATTAGTGTTACATTGGATTTTTCATCAGAGCTATATAACTTTGGTTATCATAATAAAAGGTGGTATTTTGAAAAACATCCATAAAAATTTCTCCTAAAAACCTTCACAATCACATGGATTTTTTAGTAGCTTCCATAACTCTTCTATACTCTACTTTAGTAGAAGAGATAAAGATAGTGGGTTTATTTTTTATACTCCAAGTGACAACACTTGCATTAAACTTAAAAACATATCTAAAAATAGATTTGTGATCTATAGTATCATCAACATGATCAGCATCATAATAACCATATAATTTAACATTATCAATGGAAGAATAAAATAAATCAAAATTAATATTTCCTTTCATATAATGAAGTATACATTTAGCGAATTTTCAATGATCCAAATATGCATCCTGCATGAATCTAGAAGTAATACCATCAACATATGAAATATCTTGCATAGTAATGGTTAGATAAATCAAACTACCAACAAACTATATATATATATATATATATATATATATATATGTAGTAGAGTTAGCTTTTTTACATGTAGGTTTTGGATCAATTTTAACACCAACAATAATAGGAATAGTTGCATATTTACAATCAAACATATTAAACTCAACAAGAAGGTTATGTGCATACTGATATTGTGGTACAATAATAGAATTTTTATCCTAAAATATATCCATTCCTAAAAAATGTTTTAAAATGCTTAAATCAATCATTTCAAATATCTGACATTGTTTACCCTTATATTTATGAACTAAATGAATTAAATCTCTAATAATCAGAATATCATCAACATATAACACATTCAATATTATAGGACCATTTTTTACTTTAACAAAGAGATTGTTATCTAAATAATAGTTAGAGAAACCAAATTATTTAAAATAACTAGTAATTTTTTAATACCAAGCTCGAGGAGATAACCATAAACCATATAGTGATTTCTTTAACATAAACACAAAATGTTGTTTTTTAGGGTTAGTGAAACCTTTAGGCTTAGACATATATATTTTCTCTTCTAAATCACCATTTAGAAACATTTTTAATGTCTATTTGGCATATAGTTCAACTATTTTGGAGTGCAAGAGTAATGAGTAATCTAACAATACTCATTTTTGCTATAGGAGTAAATATTTCAACATAGTCAATCTTGGATTTCTTAGTAAATCCACAAATGACTAATTTTGTTTTAAACTTATCAATTTTACCAATTTAATTACATTTGATTTTATAAAGCCACATAAAACTAATAATACATCTTTTAGGCAAAGGTGGGACAAGGTCCCAAGTATTATTTTTAATTAAGGTATTATAATCAACTTACATAGTAACTTTCCATCTATCATCTTGAATGGCATCCTCAAAATATTGATGCTCACATTCATACATAGTCATTAAAGCATGATAATAATTTTAAATTCTATTTAATTTATTAAGATTAACAAGACTAGAAGATGGGATAAGGGATTCTACCCATATAAGTATTTTAAATTAAATACAAACTTTAGTGGGTTACTTAGACTCTAATTTATCCAAATATGGATCAATTATTTATTCATAAGGATAAACATCAGATCTAGGTTCATTAAAAGAAAAACATTGAGGAGGTTTCATAGAGGACTCAAAAAAATATTTTTCAAGAATAAAAACATTCAAATCATCAATGATTTGTCATTTAGTTGGATCATATACTCTTAATCCTATAATATTACTTCCATAACCTAAAAAAATATAAGAATAGGAAGTATGATCAAGCTTCTTTCTTTACTCTTTAGAAATAAATATGGAAGTAGGCCTACCAAATATCCTAAGATGAGTCACACTAGGTTTATTTTTAGACCATGTTTATAAAGGAGTAAAAAGATGTAAATATTTACTAGGGACTCTATTCAGAATATGCATAGTAGTATGTATGGATTTGTCCCATAGAAACTTAGGAATATTTTCATAATGCAACATTGTTTTAGTCATCTCAATAATGGTGCAATTTTTCCTTTCAGAAATATCATTTTGTTGAGTAAAATAGTGAGTTGTTAATTTCCTTTGAAATACCATGACTAATTAAAAAAGAATGAAAGTCTTTATTAATATATTCACCACCATTATCATATCTTAATCTCCTAATAGAAAAGATAGAAGAATTTTCAATAAAATGTTTAAATTCTTTAAATTAAGACAACACTTTTGATTTCTTTTTAATGAAATATGACCATATAATTCTAGTATAATTATCTATAAAATTAATAACATAGAGATAGCTATTAAAAGATACAACTTTCATATGTCCTACTACATCATTATTAATTAATTTTAAAGGATGAGAGGGATTCGCATCATGATTCTTGTAAAAGGTATTAGTATGTTGCTCACCACATAAGTAGCCTTAAAAAATTTCTTGATTAAAAGAGACAAAAAGAAGACCAACAACAATATTATGAGAATACATATCATATAAAATTCTAAATTAGCATGTCCTAATCTTTTATATCATAATTGAGATTAATTTTTATTATGTGATGAAATACAACATGTAAAAGAAGCTAAAAATATATATAAACCATTCTTTTGAATGCCTTCAGTAATCAGGATTTATAATGGACCATTTATCTTTAATAAAAGTTACAATGAAGCTATTATTTGAAAGTTAATAATAAGATAATAAATTATTCTTAAGCTTAGGTACATAGAAAACATCAATAATAATAATATTTATAAATTTTTCCTTTCCTTGCTTAATTAATTTTAGAAATAAATTATCTCCTAAGTAAATTTTTTTAGAAATATCTCTAGTATTGGAAAAATATTAGATAATTGAGTCATATGGTATGATTCACAACTATCTACAATACATTCATTCTCATTAGAAATAAATAATGTAACATATAAAGTAATAACATTAGAATTTTGTAGTTGATTTTTGTTCTGATTATGGTTTTTCTAAAGGTTTTGATTAGGTTTCTTCCTTTTGTTGTTTTAAAGGGTTTTATTGTTAGTTTTATCTTTATTTTTATAACAATTTTCTCTTATATAACCCAATTTACTACACAAATTACAATTCTTATTAAACTTAGGTTTATAATTATTATATTCATATCTCTTATTCCCATTTTTACCATTTATAGAATTAAGATTAGATTTATGGTTTCTATTACTCTCAAAAATAAGGTTGAGAGTGAAAAGTGCTTGATTTTCATTTTTTTTAAATCAAAATTCAACATCACTTAATATTCTTGAATTAGAAGAGCTGATAGGGTAGTGAGGTTAGGGATAAGATAGTGAGGTTAGGGATATCTTACTCTATTTGTTACTTTGAATATAAAATTGAGATGAAATTAAGAAATATTTCATGAATTTTAAGTTGAATAATAAAATATAATAATTGAACTTGAATTAAATTATGATTACATCCAAGTGAACTTTAATATTTTTAATTCTAGTAATAAAGTTAACTTTTCATCACTTATCATAGGTGTTATAAGCATTTCAAGAATCAACTTAATAATCTTAGAGAGATGAGTAACCTCATGCATAGACTCAAGAAGTTTCTAAGCATCACTAGGAGGCTCCTAATTATTGATACGGAGTAGGAATTCATCCTTAACACTCTGCAATATAATCGACATGGCTTCTTGTGATTTCTATTGAAATGTATTTGAAAGCTCATGGGTAACATGTCATCTTAATAGGTTTTTTAGTCCCAATGATAATGTTCCATAGATTTTGGGCCATAAATTCTACTTTAACATGAATTTTCTATATATTATATTTTGATCCATTCAACATTTGAGATCTATTTAATACAAAGTTATGTGAAACCATTATTTCCCTTTAAGAATGATAGTATAACACTCGATAACATTTAAAATTAAAATATTTTTAATGTAAATTTTAATTTTATTTGATAGTAAATCAAATTTAAAGTATAAACAAGAAATAAATTTCAAATATATGTCAAACAATGTAACAAATTATAAGAATTTGTATTAGATTAGGTGTTATAAGTGTTGCACACTAAACAATTATCTAAACAATGTTATTAAAAAAATGTATAAAAACTATCATAAGATGACTTAAATAAATAAAATTACCACATCAATGCATCTAGAATGTACCAAAACCTAGGGAGTGATTGGTCACACAATTATATTTAACAAAAAATTATCTAGGTCAAAAGTCAAAAAATAAAGGTCAAATTTACACAAGGGTTTTGCACTGAGTTACTCCACATGCAAACCAAAAAAAATCAATTGACCAAAATAATATTTGACTTGATTAAAAGGGAAAGAGATAGTGGGTTTTGAACATTAGACCTCTTCTTTATAAGGTTTTAACAAAAAAAGAGCCACCAACCCTTTTAGGAAATTAGATGGAATGATATATACACTAATTATATATGAACCTTATTTAACTCATTTATATTCTTTTAAAAATAAAAAATAAAAGTTAATACGTGCATGTAAAAAGCCAATATTAAAAAAATACTTTTTAGTTAAAATCTAAAAATAAGGTGGTGTCCATTAATTACATGTAATATTAGTTTTTAATAAATAAAATATTTTAAATAACTATATGAAAAACATAACCTTACTTGTAACATGCATAGGGAGAAGAATGACACTCATGTCAAAGTTTGTAGATGCACAGAACAATGTACAGTCCACTAAATAGCATAAAATTTTGTCAATCTTCTTTAATTTGTCAGTTAAAGCCAATCACAACTTCAAAATTTAATCTTTGACTCAAAAAACTATATTTTCAATCCTCCAAGCCATACAGGGGTGCCCAAGTGGATTTATCAAAGAATTAAAAGCTTAAAAAATCCTTCTAAAGCTCTATTATTTCTTTTAGAAAGCTTAAATACTCGTTTTGCAACCTTTTAGAGCAACAAATATGCTTAAAATACAAAAAATTGAATTTTTTTAATTTCCCAATGTCATAAGGCTATACAACCATGCCCAGGTAGTAAACATTCAAAATAATAAATAGTGATTTCTTGAAAGGAGATTTGAATTATTGAATAGAGGTTATTATAAAAACAAAATCCTTTCTCAGACTCCACAACATCAAAAAAGGAATCAATAAAAAATTTTAATCAAGTTGCTTTCAAGGTCATACGACACTGGTACCACTCCTCCATATGTCTATTAAAAAAAATTACTTGGTTGAGAAGCTTATAGAGATATCACATAACTCTTTCAATCCACCTTGCCACTAATCAAATGATCATAGGCTCTGGTACCATGATAAAATTTTCAAGTTATAAACTATATATGAAAAGCATTTCAATAGATCTAGATGAGATAACAAGAGTAAAGGAACATTACACAACTAGATCACATGAAACAAGAATTTACATGGGAAAACATCCAAGAGGTAAAAAACCCCATAAATGATGATATTCATGTAATTAAGAAATAAGTAACCCCAATACCCAACCTTCCTCTTCTCACTTCCTCTCTATATCAAAACTTCTTCACAAAACTTTTTACAAGATATTTGCCACATGCAAATATCAATTCACTCAATGTTTTAATATTTTCATCGAGTGTGTTCAATATGAATTAAAGTAGGGGTAAAACTATATTTATAATGGGGATGAATGGAGGTGATTATTGTAACCAGTGGGTCCATCCTTCCCCAAGAGTCATTTTAAATAAATGGTAAGTAGTTAACAACTATGTTTTATTATTTATTTACACAAGGTTTCTGATCTATGTTAACAAATAATAAATCATTTATTATTTAATTACTTAAATGTACTAAGGGTATAAGATAGCCCACTTAACCATTAAATGTTCTAATAAATTCCTTGGCTCAAATTTTAAAAATTCTCCCTTGAAAGCCATTGAAAATGTTTAGATGTAAACTCTAATACATACATCTAATGTTCTTATGTCAAACACCAAACTTTTATTACCACTAAATTTTGGCATCATTTTTTGACACAAAAAATACATAGTAATTTGGTATCATAAATTGTTTGTGTCAAACTCAATTTTGCATTTTAAGACATTTTGCCCAATTTTTACATAAATTTTGTTAATAAATGAATAAAATTTATAATGAACAAATGGTAACTTAACAACTTCAACTATAATATTTATTACTAATTTTTTTACCCTAATATTTAGCTTGAGACAAGGGGACTCACCAAAGAATAAAAAGGTCACCAATGCCTCAATCAAAATCAATAGTACCATAGAGTCACTCCACCATATCCCAAGCTAGTTAGATCAAGAATAAATTGAGCTCTATAACAAGATAGCATAAGCCACAAGAATAAAATCCAAACCTTTAGAAGTTAATGCCATAAGAATCATCCACATTCATATAGGAAAACATCAAGCATGTCACCTGAAACCTCTACAATCTTAATGAAATAAATACAAATAAAATTTCAAGTGGACATAAGTAAGATCCAAAGAGAGTTATGAGAAACTTATGCCAATTTAGCATGTGGGTAACCAAGCCTTGTTATCTAAAGTCTAACTACTAGCTCAATTGGATCAACTATACCATGTTCATACCCTATATAACCCATTCACCCAATAAAATTTGAACCAATACCTTTGTATGCTTCTCAATCTCACCAATATCATGAGAGTGATAATTAAGCCATCAACAAGCCTGATATCTATGTGAATAAAAATAAGTGTAGTATCATCAATAACAACATGAGGATATTCAACATAAATTAAGTTATCAATCTTGGAAGGAGAGGAATAATCATTATTAGGAAAGTTATGACTGATGTATGAATATCAGTAGCATCTACATCCATGTGAGAAAAATATCATCATCTTGAATAACATAATCATGTGTTCAAAAGAATACCCCCTTATATGCTCAATGGTGCATTTTCCATTATCATTATCTATAAGTGATCCAATGCTTCCCTTTGAAGATGGAGTACTCTCAACAATATTTCCATCATTTGTAACATTAGAAGAGGCATCTCAATCTTATAAAAACTTAGTAGAGGGTATATCATCATGAAAGACATCACCATTTATAAAATACTTAGTTTTCTCTTAATTTTTACAAACCATTGTAAGCATGAGGAAATAAACTCAATCCATATCTATATTTTTCAAATCAACCAATCATAATCTAGCTATTTCCATTCTTCATCAATAAGTCATGGTGTTCCTTTTATTTCAAGTATTTTATTTAATATTACTCATTTAATGTCTTATATATGTCTACCACCATTTATTTGGCACAAATAAAACTATCATACCTCTTCTTAAAGGAACAAAACATGGATCATAAATTACATTTACATATTATTTGGGTCCAACTTGTAATAAATCTAGTCACTTCTAATTTTATAAAAACTTTTAACCTAGATTTGATAAACCCTCTTAATCCATCCAATTGGTAACAACTACATGCATTTTCCACATCCAATATTATATGAATGTCAACACCTCAAGCCCACAAATTTCAATCTTTAAAACATCATAGTCAACACTAAACACAATTTCCCTCATTTGGGTTTAGGGTCCAAATAACCTTAAACATTAGGGAGTAGATAAATGCCTTAATCTTAGGGTATTGATATATTTCAAGTTGGATTTTACATAAAAATCAAAGGGATTTTTCAATAAACAATCCCAAAATGACTAAAGTGTACACCAATATTTATACATCTTAATTAGTGCTAGTATAATTTTTCTCCCCGTTAGGCAATCTATGACTAGAAAAATAGCTTGGATGGTTGAAATTCTCATCATCAAGTTGAGATAAAACTAATCTAATGGTGATACTAGATATATCCCAATGTCAACAAATATGCAGAGAATAAATCATGGCTTAGGTGCGTGTGTTTATCCCACATTGATAATAATTATGGCATGAGGATTTACAACACACTACATGCACTAACATTATGCCAATCTAGAAGCATGAGTTTGAGGTAAAAGTCACTCGGTTGATTTGTTCATATTCCTCCTCTCCCATACTATCATTTCTTAGAGAGGTGTGTGTGTTCGTGCATTTTGTTTCTTTGCCTTGTGATTATTTCTAATATGAGTATTGTCAAAAAAATTACAAGTTTTTTCCAAACAATGTGGATATCCCCCTAGTTGATGATTTTGTTCCATTAGATCAAGTCTATCATTGAAGAACAAAAAAAACATACTTTATGGACAAAAAATGTAAACTAATGATCTAACTATTAATTTTTGAATAGATGTACAAATAAATAGTTATTATCAATGATAAACCAAGTTTATCATAAAATAAAATCAAGTCCCACTTAGGTCAAATAATGAGCTTGGTCATGAAAAATATTAAAATAACATATTGTTCTTTGTCTTCACAAGACTACAAGCACGAAAATTTGATGATAAATAAAATATTAGGCATGGACATAATAATTCATTTCACAATGAAAAGTGCCTCTAGATTTGTTAGGAAATAATCTCATGTGATTTTGGTTCATTAACAAAATGGGTAGGGAATTAAATACAACACACATTTCCATCATCATCAACACTAATGGAGATGGTCAAAATATTGATAATCTATTGAATTGTGGACACTCATCAACTCTTCTACCTTAGCTACTCAATTGATAGCTTCCTAGGGTGCTCATATCCAAAAATAACATTGTGTATAATTTATAATAAATAGTCTCAAACATAATGATTGTAATGTTTGATATGCATTTATAAATGTCTCTGATGATCCTTAATCATAAAATGTAAATAAATATATCTAAGAACAATCTAGCTCTCAAAATTTAGTCAAAGAAAGAGAGAGAAAACTTTTGACTTCATAGGATAAGTGTTGAATTTTGACCATTTAATCTTGGACACAAGTATTGGAACACACATATATGTAAATGTCCCAAAATATCATAATAAATAAGTATATTCAAATATGATTCAAAGCTTGTACCAATGACAAATCAGTATAGATTACACAAGGTTTTTTAATCTTTTGGTGTTAGCTCAAAAATGTTAAATAATATTATTATCTATTTGGATTTGATAAAACAAAATTAAGTTTTTAGTAAAAAGTTATTGGTTATCTTATTTAATCATTAAATTACATTACACATAGTTATCTTATTTATCCTATTTTTTATGTCATTTCAAATATATTTAATAAATTGGCATGGTTATGATGTTTCATGTCTTAGAGGGGGAAATTTTTAACATGTCATTTTCTTTTATCAAGATTTAAGACACTTGTCTATGATTATCGTTATAAATCATAACAAATAATGCTTGGATTTTATGTAATCAAGGATTAGTTTGCTTCATTTTATTTCAGTTTAGTTAAATTATATTTATATGTTTATATATTTATACAATTACATGTAATAGTTTTTATTATCATGTTTTTACTATTATCATTTGATTTTGATATCATAACTTGGATAATGGTCATTTAGTCACTTGTCCATGATGTAGGTACAATGCTTAGTGTGAGGAGAACATCATCAAAGAGAAGGATCTAGATATAGACTATGGGTAGTAGAGATAATCTCATATAATTAGATATAACCATGATAAATAAATGCATATACCCCATTTGTCTTGGCACACGTAGTGATCATCTAGTTTGATGATTTTTGGTTTTTTTTAGGCATTATTTTGTCTTCTATTTAAGATTATGATTATAAATGCAATATTTAAGGAATTATAAGGGCCTTATTATGTTTATTATTTTGTTCAATTAGTCTCATTAACATTCCTCATCATATTTTGTGAATACTGAATCCATACACTGCAAGTTTCTCAGCCCATAACCCATGGACCATCAAAATTAAATAACAATGACCATTTTAATCAACATGCATTTGTCTAACCTGATCACAAATTAATGTTGTGGAGTTAAAATTTAGGGTTTCCTTTTTATCATGATGTCTCTTGAATAGATGATAATATGCAAATGGTGCATGCCCAAACGTTGAGGTTTGCTTGTGACACTTAGTAGTCCTCAATATTAAAACACTTTATAGGTCTCTATCATTATAAAGTGATAACATTAGATCATGTAGTTTTAATATTATTACATGTTAAATTTAAATTTGAAAGAATAATGAAAGTTTACAGATATATAAAAAATTATCATAGCATTAATAACCCTCAAAAATGGAGGTAAATGTTATGGCATTACCTTTAATGGGAACATTGGAAATGTGGTTGTCATCCGATCTACTTCTACCAAAATGCATTAAATCTAACCTATTTTATTTGACTAAGTAATTTCCTACCTTTATAAAAACAAAAATTACATTTAAATCCACATGGGGTGGCCAAAAAATACAAAGCCTACATGGGTTACACAGTCCTTTGTAGGTACAAAGACTTTGCATTCAAATTAAACTTTGCCAACTAATTAGGACTTTTATAGGAGATTGAAAATTTGTAAATAAATAATTTTATCTTTGATCAAATGTATTTGAGGAAAAATTATAAATACACCATGCTTGAGGGGAGATAATAACATGCCATGAAGGAGCATAAAATGCATTTTTTTTAAACCAATAACAAGTAGAAGGACTTAGTTTTAGAGAGAGAAGAGTCATGAGGAAGAAGGAAGATGCATTTTGGAGATGGAAATCAAAATAAAAGGACATTGAACCATAGGTTTTCACCTTATAATAAGATTAAGTTTTAGGTAAAAGGATGAAACAATAGGTTAGATCTACATCTAATTTATATATGCCTTGGATATTATTATATTTAACGTTTCTAGTTGCACCTTAATCTTATATCTGTATTTTACTTATCTTATGCAGTGTCTTATTGTTTTAGATTGCACTAGGTCTTTTAATTATGTAAATTTAGTAGTGTTTGACCTAATCATTATGCCTTACATCCAAACATTTATAATTTGTGTTTTTTATGGCACCATTACACAAATTAGGCTACATATTGTAAACTATACTAAAACTAACTTTTGTTATTTACACATTAAGTATCCTCTTTCTCAAGTTATGTTTCACTTTCTTGATTATATTTTTGCCTTTGTCAAACTTTGAAGTTGCATTTACTCCCTAATATTTTGTTTTCACCTAATAACTACAAGATAAGTGCACGTATAGTATGGAATTGTGTTTTACTATGTAGTTATGTTTTAATATTGAGTTTCCTCTTGTAGTCAAAGTTTTAAATCTTGAAAACTGCATTTAAGTGATGATTGGCTATGTAATTATTGGTATAAATGCAATAAATTTTTGTTCTAATTATTTATAATTGTTCCCTTGTTTGTTGTCCAGTTATATCCAACTACAAATAATTACTTTTTGATTTTAAAAACCCTATATTGTAGCTTCAATTAATTGTGCCTTATTTTATTTGGTCTACTTTATATCTATTTGAACTACACTTCACCCATTTCAATAACTTCTTAGCTTTCTAAACTATGTCCTAATTGGTACTTTTTCTCTACTTCTTTGAAGGTGCCATTAATATATAAACTTCATTTTTATTTCCTTGACTACATTTAAATTTGGAATAACAATGTATAAAAAACAAGCTAGAATTAAATCATGACAAAATTAAATATCTTAATTTCTCTATTTTAGTCCAATGTAATTGCTCATACATTTAGCAAGCCAATCTTAACTTATTTTCTATCTCAATAGTAATCTTGTCAAAATAAATCTCCCTATTTATATATTTAAAAATTCATTTTAAACAAACTTATGATGTGAGTTAAAATGATATGCCTTTGAAACTTACAATTTAAGTATCAGTATTATTTTGTACAACATGATTGATTCTATTTTTCAAATTAATGAAAATGCTCATAATAATAGGGCTTCTAAAATTAGTATAATGAATAAGGCACATTTTGATCTTCCTCCTAACCCTACCACTAAATCTCCATGGTAGCTCAGTTCCTCTGAAGATTTATATATTGTGGATAGATTTTATAGATAGTTGATTAATTATTTGAAGCTACCAAATAAGGTGTATTAGTTTATTAATTGTATACATCTAAATCTACTCACCTTGGTAATTAACTAGCCTCTCTAATTATCTCAACTAATTTCATTTAAAATACAGAACATTTTTCCTCATTAATAATATAATCCCCCTTCCCCTTATATATATATCACACCATAATAACCTTTCTACACATCCAACATTATATTAATCCATTATTTTTCCCATTAATATTCCATTAACCTATTAATCCTACTTTGTTTAATGTCCACTTTCCCACTTGCCAATTTTAAATTCAAAATATACTAGTTATCCCATACCCTACATATCCATATCCTTTCCTACAAACCTATTTCCTTAATCCTATCTAAAACCCCTAATCTAGACCTCATTAATCCTGAATGAAGTTTAGATTTCTCTAACTCTAGAAACTTCCTCTAATCTCTCCATTCCTCTAGAACCCTCTAAATCTAGAGGATTCTTAAAAAAATTTAATTCCTTTTTATTCCCTCCACCACCCCTATAAATACCCAATTAAATATATTGGATAGACTAAATGGAAAATACATAAGCTCACATAGCCTTCATACTCTCTATCACATTGCATCTATAATCCTTGTTTTGCATTCAAAGTCATTAATATTTTTGCATCCATTTGAAGATTTGAAGCCACCTTGTCTTGAAATTCAATAACATATAATCAAATTATCCTTAGATAAGCATTTAATGATCATGGGGGGAAGAATCATGAAATCAAGGTGATGGTAAGAGTATTTTAATTAAATTTTGATTGCTTTCTCATTCTCTCTTTGATGTTTTATAGATTCTGAGTGGATTAATAGCTTGTTGTGACAAATTTTAAATCTATTGCTCAAATTATAAAATGATACATTGGTGACTAAAGCGGGAACCCTCTTTTATAATAACCATTATATGTGTGAGGTATGAAAATCAAGCTTATAAGACTGATTAGGAAGAAATCAGGCTCAAAATTTTCACATTTCAAGAGAGTCACAATTTTGCTTTGTAACTAGAAATTTTACACCTATGATTTTGCATCTGATAGTCATGGTTTTTACTTAACCATTAAAATTTAACCTACCTAGAAGTTTATTAACTCTTTTTAAAATCACTTATAGGTAATTGCATTTTTTTTTCTATCTGCAATTTTGTTTCTGCCAATCATGATTTTGAGTTAAGTTATACACTAATCCTTGTATAGTTAATTAGCATTAAAACTTAGGATTTTTTTGTTTCTTTACCCCCTAAATAATATTATGACCTTCTAGGAATAAGATAAAACTTTACCACTTCCAAAACAATAAAATATTTCATATTAAACAAAATCACTTATTGTAATTCATGATATTGATTTGTATGACTAATTTTATTTCTGCTAGTTACAGTTTTGATTTGGTAATGATCTGACTTATAGACATTGAAATTTGGTTTTTTTAGCCTTATGTTTCTTTTCTTGATCATATTATAGTTGAAAGAAATGGAAAAATCCATCTAGATAAGAGCATTACTCTATGTTTAACGCTTTTGCAATCTTATTCAACTTCGTTTATAGCAAGAAGCAATTTTAATTTTGAATCAATATTTTGACATATTAAGAGTGACTTTGACGTAGTTAATTAATAATTTTCATTTTCATTTTATACTTGTAAATAGTCTAATTTTTATTCTTTATTCCATACTTTTAAATAGTCTAGTTTTTGTTCACTATTATCTTATAAGTGATTTTAGTTTTTTTATATATTCTATATATACTTTATTTTTTATATAAAATCAAAATCACCTTTGGGTAATAGTGATTTTTATTATAAGAAGCAATTTTGAATTATTATCAGTGATTTTGACTTATAGAATTTTAGCAATATTTATATATGATGGCATTTAGTATAATGTTTTATTAAAACTTATTAGCCCTTTGTCTTACCTATTTCACATTTTGGTAAACTCACTATTTTGTTTACATAGAAGTTTTAATATAGCTTGTTGATTTATGTGATTTTGACTAATAGTTGTGAATTTAAATAAACTATAATCAATTTTGAATAATTAACTATGCATTAACCATTTATTAACTGTTTACAAAATCTTATTTTACCTATCTATAATTTTGAACTGTTAAGTGTGACTTTACCTTTTTATAAGATATTTTGAATATTTTGACTTTGTATAATTATGCATAAGAAATTTTGAACAATCAAAAGGTGATTTTCACTTATAAGTGTTTTATTAAGACTATGAACAACTTTTAGTGTAGTACAAATAAATGGAAGACCACAAATTAAATTTCTAACTTGTTTACTTGTATAATTAGGACATGGGTTTGATATTTAAGTTTTAGATATATTCTAAATATCTCTATTTATTTGGTTTGTCTTGTACAATAAAATAAGAAGTTAAATAAAAATTTTGTGTGCCTGTGTGTTACCTGATATATTTTATTTTATAGGGTGTAACATGATGTGGAAATCATCCATACACATTTACCTAGTTTTTAGGGGTTGGTGATGTAGATTTCATCATTATGCATTTAACCACATTCTATGTTCTAGTGGAGTATAAAAACCAAGGCCACTTATCATTAGGCCAAGTGATTGACCCCATATATGACTTATATGAAGGGAAAGAGTTAATTCTCAGACCCAAGCATTAGATAACACCCTATAAAAAGTTAGCACCATATACCTAGTGTATATCAAGGATGTCCCTAGTGAGCCTATCTAACCTAGCATAGGATTGCTAGACTATAATAGGTGACTTGCTAATAGGACCAATATCATCCCCCATAGTGATTATCAAGTGAAAATGGGATTAAGTGGGTTTGGGAGATTTTTTAATAGGTCACCACCCTATATCCTCAACCATGAAGCCATTATAAGGTGTGGTCATCAGGTTACACTCCTTAATTGGTTTATTATATAATAGGACTTGTGATTTTCTTGATTTTATGTGTGTTATACTAAATTAGTATTTTTTGTGAGCCAATTTATCCTTCTACCCTTTACAAACACCTAAAAATTCTTTAGGATACATTTATCTCATATAGGGCTTAGCTTAAACTATCTTCATCCTTTTCTCATCATCATCCCTTCATCCATTCCATTCTCCAAAATATTGACCATTACAGTTACCTTATGATTAAGCTATAGTGGTCATATATCCTCTTAGAATCATCCTACTCACTACTTCATCCATTCCAAAACCATTACTTTTGATTAAATATTATCAAGCTTGTAAATTTTCTAGATTTCATCTAGCACATTATCATCTTATCACCTTGATTATTCATAACTAGCCTTATCTAGTCATCATCTTACTAGTGTGAATATAGGCACCTAGTAATCTCATAATCTATTATCTTGTTAGATTGGATCTCCATAGATTTGACATATTGTCAATACTTGGTCATTATAGTCTAGGTCCTTAGTCTCAAAATCCAAATTTCAAACCATCCACTATAAACATATTAACTATTTTATATTTAAAACTAAGACAAGTTTACTACTCAAGAATCACATATATTCTCACCTTATATCAAATTAACACCTATAACATCTATATCACCTAATGTTATCTACCATGTTGATCAAAACTCATGCACAATTCTTAAGATTGGGACAAGGATCAAATTGAGAAGATAACATCCTAAGGAAATTAGTTGAACAAAGTAGGGATAATGAGGAAAACCAAAGTGGTATGCATACTCCTGGAGGAGATGAAAGAATTATCAATGACTTCTTCAATAATGATGATATTAGAGTCCAATTTGACCAATATATATATGAGAATCAAGACCAAATATTATCCCAAGTCATTGGAATGGGAGGAAAATTACCCCTATGTTTAATCCTAACCTTTTAAAACATTTAATTTGAGAATTGTCTAGACATAACACTCTTCCATACCAACATGTTATAAACCAAGATGGGGGTAATCCTAAACTAGTAGATCATGAACAAGAACTAGATGAAAAAGAATTATCCCCTTCAAATAACTAGATTGAGGCTAATAAAATAAGATTTACCTCAGAGGGTCATCTAGACTAGCTCGCCTAATAAGTCAACTCACTAGCATCTCAAATTCATTATGAATCCCATAAACCCATATAACCTAGGAGAATAATTAAAAGCCTTATAAACAGCAACATTGATCCACTAAAGTTAAAATTAAGCCATACCAATAACTCCAATCCTTTGATGGACCTTTCCTTTTTCCAAGAGTGGAAAATTATGAAGGAGACTCTTCAATATATAGATCCTCAAACTCAAGCAATGAAGTATAGATATGAATATTTTTATACACCTCCACTAGATATGTGTATTTTATAGATACACTTTCTGATACATTTCAAAATTCTAAAATTTGACAAATATAAGGGGAAAGGAGACCCTCATGACCATGTCCAAGAATTTGATGCATCATGATATGAGGTCAATTACAATTATACTTTCTTGCTTTGTCTCTTTCCTAAAAGTCTCACGTGACCTTCTCTAAAATTATTTATGCATTTACCTAAAGGATCCATTACCACATTTGAAGAAACTAACAAATAAATTTGTGATACACTTTTCCTTAAACATTGAGCATGATATTCTATAATCAATGTTTATATTACTAAACAAATGAATAGAGATAGTATTGCATCTTTCTTACAATGATGGATAAGTTCAACTAGTTGCTTCTGATGTACTATCCCTGAGAAAGAATGGCTAAAATATTCATCGATAATCTTAGTCCAAAATTAAAATATCATTTAATATTAAAATGTGCCAAGTCATTCAATTAAATTATATAAAATGGTATCCAAATTTAAAAAATACTTATTGAAAGGGGGAATATCAAGTTGTATACCCTAAATGAACAAAATTAGGATAATGCTTCTTTAGGTAAGCCCAAGATATTTAATAAAAATAAGAATGTGATTGGGGATGGAGTTACTAATTCTAAACATGTACAAATAGTGAAAATATCTTCCCCTACTACCAAAATCAAAATATCTCTATCATTATTGTACCCAAAGGAAATCTAAGTACTAGAATGGGAAAACATCATCTTACAAGTCTTGGTGTGCTAGTTGAGATAGTCTTGAAGAAATGAATTACTACTAATATGATAACTCTCCAAAAAATCTTACCTTTTGATGATAATAAGCCATGCCCTAATTGGTATCATGAAGATGAATTTTTTCATTATCATCATGTGAAAGGGCATGATACTAAAAAGTGTATGCAATTACGACATTTCATCTAAGATTTGATAGAAAAAGGAGAAATAGATATTGATGGTGAAAGCCATTCAAGCTAGTCTAAAAATAGGAAATTAGGAATATATCAGGATCCCCTATCGAAGCATGATAATAAAATAGAAGAAAACACCAAGGGTTCAATGTCAAGCCTCTATTTCTAATAAAATTTATTACCATATCACCACATCAATACCATTAAGATCAAAAGCCCCTAAGATCCCCCGAATCTACCTTATCATATCCTCAATATTAATAGGGCCACTTCAAATTATATATCCACCATAATACATGGTAAAATAATATTTATTGGGGTACCTCCTAAAGACTCACCCTCCCCCTCATCTCAAAAAATCACTATCCCTAATAAAATTCCAAATACTCTCGATAAAGTATATGACATTACTCAACAATTAGAGAAGACCCCTACTCAAATTTCCATCATGGATCTTATAAAGACTTCCTTAGTTCATTACTAAATATTAAATCATATCTTACATGAGTCAAAGGTTCTTAACGATATTAATGCTATTAAATTTCCAAGCTTTGGTGGGTCATTTATCCCCATAACAACAAATCACATTTAGTTCCCAGGATATGCCACCAATATGCCCTCATCATAACTACCCCACATTCATAGAAATATCCATTTCCAACCATAACATCCCATGGGTTATTATAGATGGAGGATCTACTTTAAACTTGTTCAATATTGAGTTTTTCAAGAAGCTAGGATATTTAGAATCATCTTTAGGGCCTACCTTGATCATGATAAAGGATTATGATGGCAATGAATGACCATTGATATGAATGATATATCTTCCCATAGTAATGGGATCTATAGTTCATCAAACATTAATTCATGTAGTAGATGTTGATCTTTCATATAAAATGCTTTTAGTATGCCTATGGATCCATGAGATGTAAGTAGTACCTTATACTCTACATCAATGCCTTAAATTCCCACATTCAAGCATGAAGGTCACCATCCTAAGTGAAATTGAACAATTTTGTAGTTGTCAAATGCAAGGATAAAACTATGATCTTTATTTTCCAAGTACTCAAATCTCATCTTACATCCCAAGAGCCATGAAATGTATACATCCTAATAGCCTATCACCCTCTTCCTCTAAGTCATTAGATATTACCTATCTAAAATTAATATCCAATGGATATGGACAATATGAATATAAAACCCTTTTCATAGGAGATCTTCCATTATCCCCACATACCTATGGGTCCCCTACTATGTGGAAAGATAAACCTAATATTTATCATTTTCGGCCAACTTCCTTCACCATCTCAGGGATTCTATCAAAAACACTTTATGAGAAGCTTATTTATTCATGGATAATCCATGAAGATCTTACCTTTGTTTTCAAAATAAATAATATCCCAAAGTGCATAAAATACTCCAAAATATAAATTACAATGGTCAAGGACTAGGTTGATAATAATAAGGGATTTTAGAACCTATCAATATTTAAGGACACCCAGGATGACTTGGCTTAGATTAAAAACCACTAGGCATCAACCATTACACTATCATCACAAACTCTTCTTTGATTATTAAAGAGTCAACCTCTGATGAATAATTTGATATAGGTTCCATATATAGCCTCTATGAAGATCTTGCTCCCATGAACCTATTCCTTAATGTATCCATTTCCACCATCAATATGTCCCTTTGCAACCTTGAGTTGATAGACTAATATTAGCAGAAAGAAACATCCTTTGATATATTTCAAAGTGATGAATCCATCATTGAATATATGGGATCCCAAATATAAAAAGGATTCACTATTAGAGGTATAATCACTAAGAGGGGGTGAATCAGTGTGCCCAAACTATCCAACTTTAATTTTAATCTATACAAGTCCTTAATCAATTACCATAAGCATTCATGAAGCATACAAATCATTCATATCAATGTACAAGAAATACAATCCAAAATCAAGCACATAACACATGACATACATGAAAAAACACTCTTAGGGAATAAAACCCACTAGAGCCTACAATTGGACTACTATCCTATAAAACAAGAACTAATCTAAATCATCTACAAATGATCAAGGAACTACAATTTGTATTTAGTGAGACTTCAATTCCATGAGGTGATGCTAGACCTATCTAGATAATTTATAACAAGACCTAGACCTTTTATCAAGTCACCTTGAAAGGAAACTATAACCACCTTAGATGATGAGCTACCATAACAACACCTATGATAGAACTATGATTATCACTCTTCACCTTCAATAATAACTATGTCACCCAACACACCCTATTGGCTAAATCACATTACATACTTGAACCAACACACAAAGATCAATTAGGACACATTATATATCCCAACTAACCCTACTCTTCAACTCTACAAACTTGATGTATCCTTCATAACAACAACTTTGTCATAGCAATAACATAACCAGATGGTCATACACACTATCCACACTCTAATTAGTCTCTCAAACCAACCACAAATCTCTCATAGACACCAATAATCCTTTGCTCATTCTCAATACATCCAAAACATCCTTTTGGATCACTCTAGACCTCTTCACTCATGCTCAACCTACAAGAGCACTATTATGTCATCAAAAACATGACCTATAAGTCATACACATAGTTTGCAATTTGATCTACTCTTCAACTCATCCTCAAGTCACTCTACCCCTCTATCGCTTCCCAATACACACATAATCCTCTCTAAAATCTCTCTCAAATAGCCTCTTGAGCATACTCACCCATTCTTCCTCTTCTAGGCTTATTAGGTCCAATGACCTATGTGATCACCTTCAGCACCTTGCTTAAACTATCATATCTTATCCTTTTCACTCTCTACTAGTCCTCACTAACCTGTACCTTCTATTTTAAAGGTTATCACCTTTGTTTGGCTCCATACATGTACATCCTCATCCAATTCATAATTGTCTAAAAACCATCACATTTGGTTTCACTATATCTGGATCAATCTTTACAATTAACACCTTGGTTGGTCATTAGATATGCTTTAGCCATTAAGGCATATCTCACATGAAAACACAGCTCAAAACAATCTTCATAGGTCATCCATAGCATCTATGGGTCACCCTTATTATCCTCTTCACTCTTTGATGGTCCTCACTAACCTATACCTTCTCTTTCAAAGGTTATCTCCTTCACTTGGCTCCATACACACACACCCTCATCCAAGTCTTACTTGTCTAGAAATCATCACATTTGGTTTCACTATAAATAGAGCAATCTTGACAATCAACACCTTAGTCAGCCATTAGGTATACCTTATCCTTTAATGCATCTCTCACATGAATACATAGCTCAAAACAATCTTCATAGGTTGGCCATAGCATCTATGGGTCACCCTTAAGTAGCTACACCTTTTAATAATGCCCTTATAGCTCTTATAGGTCTCATGGAGACCTTTTTACCCATTTATCACATCCTCAATCAAAACAAGAACATAAGGCCACTTTTAAATACAAGGGTCCACTCTTTATGTCCCCTTTGACATCCTCAAATGATAACAATCATCTTATCTCACCTATGTATATGCTCAATCAACTCAAATAGAGACCTTATGCATAGGAACACCATTACCAAATATACAGTCAACTTATTAAGCATTATTCATACTCAAGATAGATTGATCACACCTCCAAAATTCACACATAACATCTTCATAGAGTCTATAAAATGTTCTAATAAGTAATTCATCATGAGACATCAACATAAGCTCAAACATCCTTCGCAGATCACTTGCAAAATAAACATGAACACACATTCAACTTTAAATATCAATATCTTTGATTTTACACACTTCTAGATCTTCAAATTAGGTTCATTATATGCACTATGGAGTCCTCTTCACCTTTTCTTTTTACTACATGAGCAAATTCATCTTTTAACAAAAAATATGGCCTAAAAATTAGACATTAGTTTTTCCCTTAGTAGATTCAAATATTCAAATAGCAATGGTCATAGTTAAGCTTCGAACACAATGCTCAAATCTCATGTCCCCTCAGCTTTGGATGAATCTCACATGATTGATCATGTTTGAACTTTAATTCATAGTCTACCAATTCCAAATTTTAAACCACAGTCACTTGACCTCATATCGTGCAATCTTTAAAATGTTGACTCAACATGCTCTGTCAATCTCTAGGGATCATTTAGGTCTTTAATGATCAACACTCATCATTTAATCAATCTATATGAACACCCACTCACCATTATATCCTTATCCTATACTTTTGATTAGTCATTAAACATCATGAACCTATCCTCCTCTCACTACTTCCTGACTCCTTAAAGCAACATACACCATCGATCTTACTTGAGCTTTAACTCTTTCAAAACTGACTATGGGGACCCTTTCAATATGCCTAAGTAGCCATTTCTTCACCTCAATAACTTCTTCTATGCTTACTCACATGATCTCAAACTTGGGCCAAATGATCTCCTTCCATAAGAGAATCCAACCATGAGACACACTGATCTTAGAACTCTCACATGTGTGAGATATAAATACATTAACATTCCCTCTCAAAATCTTCTATCATAGAGCCAGCTATGTCAAAACCTACTTGAGAGGCTAACTTTGAGCTTGCATAGCTTTTACTATGCTTTAGTGCATGATCTAAAATTTAGCGTAAATCATCTATACTCAAAACTAAAAAAACCCATATGATCAGTTTCTCTTTACGCCTTCACATGTACAAGATATAACACCATCAAAAAATTTACTCAAATTTTTTTGCCACATTGCAAAATCAGCTAAGTATGGGAAAACATAGCCACATTGCTTGGGAGCCTATCTTTGCATATGCATATCTTTTGACATGTTATATCTCATAATCTAAAATTAAGTGAAAATAAACTAGGTATAAAACTAAACAAACCCATATGATTACCTTGTCTTGACACCTTCATGAGTATGAATGTTGACCTCATCAACATTCTTACTAAGCTCTTTTTAACCACATTGCAAATTTGGCTAAGTATGGAAAAATAATGAATTCTGACTGAGAAGCCAAACTTGTATCCTCAAATCTTTAATCATGATTCGATGCATGACTTGAGATTTGGCACATAATAACTAGGGACTAATGTGATCATAACCATATGACCAACTCCCCTTGAATCTTTCCCACATGAAAATGATGATGTCATCAAACTATCTACTCATATTTTATGCCACTAGACCCAAATGATCTAGATGAAAACCATGGACTACCAGATGAATTCTACCTATGTACACAAACTCTCAAAACATAGATAATGTTTTAGGTACATATTGCACATAATCCAACCACCATACTCATCCCTAAACATCTATATCCATGTCAATATTTAAGATCAACCAACCATACATAAAGCACACTATAAAAAGCACATTTCACACTTTTTCATTATCACTTAGGCTATCAAATCACTTCATCCACTCAATGAGACACCTCTATGATAATACCATGACATCATCATGACAACTCTCTAGCATTCACTATTAGTTTAAATGATTCAAAATATTTTGGATAGAAAAATAAACCCTTCATTCAAGTAGAATAAGAAGAATATGGTGAAACTGATCTCTCTCCAATCATATAATAAAGTTAGTTAAATCTTAATGAGCAAATGTTCTATCAAGAGCTATGTGTAGAATTTCTAGCTGAGTTTTCTCTAGGTGAAGAGCTTCTACCACCCCTAGCATATATACAAGACCAATCACCTTAATTAATTAAGTCATATAATTAAATATTAGAACTAAATAAAATTCTAAAATAGTCAAACTGGGGGCAATTATTACTCCTAAAGAATGACAAATTCTTACTAAGTTGCTTCAATAATTTATAGATATATTCGCATGAAACCTAGATTATACCCTACTTTATTAGTGCATCCCAATTCTAAACTAATAAAATATAAGCTTTTAAAAATTTATCATAAAGTGGCATTATTGGTCAAAGAAGAATTGAAAAAATTCTTGGAATCAAGATTTATTCGGCCAATCAACTATTATGAGTGGATTTTTAATATTGTTCCTCTTTCAAAGTCATAATGAGGGATATGCATCTACATTAAATTATAAGATATTAATAATTCATGTCCAAAATATGGCTTTCCTTTTCCTAATATTGACATGATCATGGATTCTATAGCAAGATATGAAATTTCCTACCTCATGGATAGTTTTATAGGATGTAATCATATCAAAATTATTCCAAAAGATCAACACATAACTACCTTCATCACTCCATGAAGAACCTTTTATTATCTAGTAATGCCCTTTAGAATGAAAAATACAACAACTACCTACCAAAGGGCCATGATAGTTATTTTCTGTGACATGATGCATGATATCATAAAAGACTATGGATGATATCCTACGAAAGTCTGAAATAAGATTAGAACATCTAATGGTCTTAAAGAGAATCTTTGAAACAATTAGAGAATATAAATTTTGATTCAATCCAAAGAAATGTGTGTTTGGGGTCACTTCAAGAAAAATTTTGGGTTTTATAGTAACCAGGTGAGGCATTGAAGTAGATCCTACTAAAGTTAAAGACATTAGTGAAATACCTCCACCCAAGAACTTGAAGAAAAAATGTAGCCTTCAAGGGAAGTTATAATCCATTCATCAATTTATTTCTCAATTAGTAGATAAATTCTATTCATTCACTCATCTATTAAATAAATGAACTCACTTTGATTAGAATCCAATATGCTAAATAGAATTCAAAAACTTAAAGCAATATCTGTTATAACCTCTAGTTCTTTCATCTCCAATATCAAGAAATCCATTACTCTTGTATATATTTGCTACAATATGTGCCATAGGGGCTCTTTTATTATATCAAAATGAAGAAGGAAAAGAATGAAACATGTACTATTTAAGTATAATGCTCATCTCATATGAGCTTAATTACATTCCTATTGAAAAATCATGCCTTATCATTATCTTTGCTTCCCAAAAGCCTAGACATTATATGTTAAACAGCCAAGTAAAGCTTATCACCAAAGTTAATCCACTCAAATATATGTTATCAAAATATGTTTTAATAGGGAGGATGGATAAATGGATTATGCTTTTAAGTGAGTTTGACATTTAATATGTGAATCAAAAATCCATCAAAGGGAAAATTATCACGAATCAACTAGTAGAAATACCTATAGTAGATATAAAACCATTGACAATAGCCTTCCCAGATGAATCCATTTTAAATATTGAAGAATCACCAGGAAGGAATCTTTATTTTGATGGATCCTTTTCCATGCATGGTTTGAGAGCTAGTATCTTTTTGGTGACACCACAAGGAGACTTGATCCCCAAGGCTTTTTAAATATCTTTCCCATGCATTAATAATATCACTAAATATGAAGCATTAATTATAGGACTACAAATTTCTATCTAATGAAATATTTAGCAACTTCAAGTTCTAGGTGAATCTTAGTTAATTATTAAACAAGTCAATGAGGAGCTTAAAAATAAAGATGAGAAGTTAATTTTGTACAAACAAATGGTTGAACAATTAAAGAATAACTTTCAATCCATAACCTTTGAACAAGTACCAAAAGGAAGTAACAAATCAACAAACACAATGGTCACTATTAGGTCCTTGATAGACTTCCCAAAAGATGTCCTTGAAGGTAACTTTTTGGTTTAATGACTACTATTACTTACACATCAATATTTGGCTCACTATCAGATATGCACAATCCCTAATCCTAGTTGTTCATGTTATCAAGATATTTATACTTACCTTAATGAAAACACCCTTACACCAGATCTTAACTACCATCAACACAAAGCCTTCATCTAACACACCTTTCATTACACTATATTTGGTAGCACACTCTATCAACAGGGCTATAATGGGACCCTGTTGAGATGCCTGAACTTAGAGGAGGATCTTCTAGTAATCAAAGAAGTTCATAATGGTATTTATGGATACCATGTAAGTGGAATTTCCCTATCCAAGAATCTAATCTCGATTAGATACTATTGGCCTAACATGGATCATAACACTTTTCAATATGTGAAAAAATGTGTAGCCTATCAAAAACATGGGAATAATATACATTCCCCAACTCAAGAACTATATCCCATCATGATCCGTTGCCCTTTCTCAGTATGGGGATTAGATCTCATCAATAAAATTATTCCTACATTTTTTTATTAGATAGGTTAATAAATGGGTTGAATGGGTCCCATATCCTTAAAAAAGATAATGGAAGATAATCATGATATAGCAACAAAATAAAAAGGGATAAAGCCTATAACCCAATAGGATAAACCACCTACCGCCTAAAACACACTAATTTTTAGCCAAAAACCCATGTCAACCAAAAGAGAAAAAAATAAATCCAACTATTCAAACTTAGAATAATAGACCAATTTCTTGGTCTCAATACTATCCACTTTGTTGATCTTTCCTCTGGTCCTATACCCAACTACCTGATCTTTCTCCTCAACTTGCCTCTTGAAATTAAAACCCATGAGCTTGGATTCCTCCCTCCCCTAGTCTGACTCCTTGTTGTTTTCCTCTGCTTTGTCTCTATGAGTGGCTTTATTTCCCTATAGAGTGATCTCATTTGTTCCTACATGTTCCTTGCTAAAACTCATATCTAAAATTCCTTGAACTAAGAACCCTTTAATATTTTTGATTATATCCATAATTTTGTTGCACAATAATTTTAAACTAGACACCTTGTTATGTAACTTATCAAGGGATTGCTCAAATACATCCTTCATATTAGGATTTATATAAACCTATCCCCTACTAGCAATTGGTGTCATGAATTCAAGAACCCACTTGTCCTTTCCTCTTAGCTTTGGTTCCTCTGGCATAAACTCATCTCTAGCACCAACATTTTGATCATTCCTAGCTTTTTTAGACTCATAATCTATGAAAAAATTAATCTTACTTCATTAGATGGTCAAAAATTCATTATTGTAGCTATGAATTATGTTACAAAATGGGTGGAATCCATGCCACTCATATATACTATAGGACTTCAAATATCCAAATTTATCCTGAACTAGATCATCTGTCGTTTTATAATTCCCTCTAAAATATTATTTGATAATAGCAAGTCTTTCAAAAATAAAGAAGTAGAAGACTTGTGTTATAAGTATAATATTAAGAAACATTTTTCAATACCCTATTACGCTTAAGGCAATGGACAAGAAGAAACTAAAAATAAAACACTTATAAAAATCCTCAAAAAGATTTTCAATGATGTTGGAAGGAATTGGCATCTACAGTTATATCTTGCATTATGGTTGTATAGAGATAGCATATGAACACCTAATGGGGACACTCCATGCTATTTAGTATATGAAAATAAATCCATTTTACTAGTTGTGGTTAAACTCCCCTCCTTACACATATCATTATAGGGCATGATCAAGGGCAATTCATAGAGCTACAAGAATTAGAATTACTAGATGAAAAGTGTTAGAATGCTCTTGACCACCTTAGAGAATATCAAAATAAGTTAAAAAGATAATATCATAATAAAATTAAATCTTGAGAATTATAAATTGGTGACTTAGTCCTCAAATAAAATTGAAATAACACCAATGTTGATCGAGAAAATAAAGGGAAATTTGAGCCCAATTGGCTTGGACCTTACATCATTATTGCCAAATTTGGATCTGGGGCATATAAGTTGGCCACTTTAAAAGGGGATGAATTTGATGAGATGATTAATATCATGCATCTCAAATGATTTTATACCTATAAGGCATGAAATATTCTATCCTTTGTTAATAAGAACCATGTTCCCAATCCTCACATGTACTTGGCGGCATTCCCATCCATAATTTTTTATCTTCCAACATTCCGTACATTCCATATCATCTACTCATCTTCCACATGGCCCTGATCCAAATGGTGTGTATTTAAGTTATATATGCTTCTAAAATAAAGAGGTATGATTATCAAAATTGGGGAAGATTAATGCTATAAAAAGTGCAAAGGAAACTATTGAAGATCGATTCTTACTCCTCATATCCAAATACAACTAAGATCGATTCTTCTAAATGGTTCTTCTTCCTAACAACCTTAATATCAACTCTCTTCCTTCATCCCCATTTATTAATCAAGCATATATCACCCATCCCTATTAATTTTATCATTATTGGAGAAAAGTCATTAACCATCCCTCCTATAGGACATATATCGTAAAAAATTTAAATCAAATCCAAAAATATTTAGCCTAGTTCTTGGGGATTATAATATACCTGGTTTGATCCTATCATAATCATTAAAAATCATTCTATTTTGTCTCTCAAATATTATAATAAACTTATTTATAAATATTAGGTTGTTTTGTAAGTATTTAATCTATGTAATCATTATATTTCATGTAAAAATCCTTTTATTAATATATCAGTGTGTTGTGTAAATATATATTCTATATAATCATTGTCTTTATTGTAAAAATCATTTTATTAATATATCAGGTCATTGTGTAAATATTTATTTTGTATAATCATTGTCTTTCTTGTAAAAAACCTTTTATTAATATATAGGTCATTGTGTAAATATTTATTTTTTATAGTCATTGTCTTTCTTGTAAAAATCCTTTTATTAATATATTAGGTCATTGTGTAAATATTTATTCTATATATTTATTATCTTTCTTGTAAAAATCCTTTTATTAATAAATCAAGTCATAGTGTAAATATTTATTCAATAATCATTATCTTTCTTGTAAAAATCCTTTTATTAATATATTAGGTCATTGTGTAAATATTTATTCTATATAACTATTATATTTCTTCTAAAAATCCTTTTAGTAATAAATCAGGGCATTATGTAAATATTTATTCTGTATAATAATTGTCTTTCTTGTAAAAATACTTTTACTAAGATATCAGGTCATTGTATCAATGAGATGTGGGTGAGTTGGTAAAGTGACTTGGTTGTTTCAAGCACCACCTAGGTTCAAATCTTAGTATGGTATCAAAGGCAGGATCTAGCCAATCATTGGTATTCTTAGGCTTCTTATGGTTGGTTGCTGGTATTCTTGGTCTAGTTATATTAATGGTATTCTCAAGATGGTTATGGTTGTTCATTGCTATTCTTGGGCCATTTATGGTCATTATTGGTATTCTCAAGAAGTTTGTGTCTATTGTTGGTATTCTCAAGCTAGTTCTGGACATTGTTGGTAAATATGGTACTTGTGATAGATGATAACTTGGGGATCTAGGCCCCTAATTGTGTCCTAGAATGATTAGAGATCTATTCAAAAGTGAATACCTATCTTATATATATATATATATATATATATATATATATATAAGGTCATTGTGTAAATATTTATTCTATATAATCATTGTCTTTCTTATAAAAATCTTTTTATTCATCTATTATGTCGTTGTGTAAGTATTTGTTTTGTGTAATTATTATCTTTTTTGTCAATATACTTTTATATTCAGTCATTGTAATCTTTTTGTCTTATTTATAAAAGTAATTTACTATTTTATATATAAGGAACAAGGATGGTATGAAGATTACCCACTATGATATTGGAATGTTATTCACAGATTTCCCTCTTAACCTCCATTCACTATGGTACCAATCTTACCCCAACTACTCAAATGTCATGATAAATTTTTAACTAGTGTCATAGTAAAATGGATTGTTAACATTTATATGGCTTCAAGACATCACCAACATGTTACCCTAAACCCACACCCCCTATTCATTAAACTATCCCATTTTTCATCCTAGACATACCACCTAGCCTAATTCCCACTCCCCATTATCTTACTAATTTAATCATTCACCTCCCTTGTGTAAGAGGATTATCTATTATCTTTCCAAATTAATGAGGCACATAGTTAAATTTCAAGGACAACCTATTAGAACTTTAACACATGTTAAAATTATAAAACACCAAATATTACCTACATCATCCATATTTCATGTCATTATCACATTATTCATTTCCATTTCATTATTATGTCATCTCAACACATTTTTTTACAATAACCATTTTCTATATTAATATTCCATGATATCAAAATCCATGTCATCATAATCATGTTATTAATTTGTCATTCTGTAACTATATGTAAAAAATCTAAAATCAAAATACATCCATAACAAACTTAATCACAAACCATTTAGTCATCTCAACACATAAATATTCCTAATAACCATTATACATCCAAAATACATCAAATACGAATATCCATTTTAATTACACAATCATCTGATAACAATATAAATAAATAATCAAATTTCATTATCTAATCTATCATCACAACATAATCAAAAATAAATAACATACAAAATCCATAAAACACCTTATCCCATGATGAATCACATCATCATATAATCAAATCCCATAATTAATTGCATCATCATATAATCACATCAAATGTCCATGAGTAATGTCATAAATCATATACAACCATATGCATCATGGACATCCATGTGCCAAGAATAAAATAAGGTAAATGTCTCATATCAAGATCCAAGTGGACCTAGTGGTCTCTTAAGAGGCTGATGAATAGAATGTGAAGTGCTAGCTATGTATGATGGTGTTCATTGGTCAACTAGAACAACACCCTCATATAAGCTCATATAATATTGTGCCTCCCTAGTCAACTGAGATATCTACCTAGTCACATCTTCCAAACCCTACCTCTGAACTAATGTTGTGCCATCATCCCTAGCCCTCTCATCCACATACAACTCTAGCTCTTGTTGACTTACCCTATCATAAATCTATGTGACCTATCCCTACAAAGCCACTATCTACTTGTCTCTATCATTAATTTGTCCCAATAATGTAGTCAAGCATGATAATATATGAACCATCTATATATCTCTCTAGGATATTTTCCTTTGTAAAACAATAACCCACCCCTGATATCTATCCCTCTCTATGGTAATACCAAATATCTCTATTACTCTAGCCCTCACCTCCTACTCCAAGCTCTCTATATGAGCTTGGTCATCAACCTTCATTAGTGCTCTCAATATCACAACAACATCACTAGTTTCTTAACCTTTCTCATCCCCCTACAGTCACTTGAATTCATCCCTATTAATCATGTTGACCTACACTATCTTTCATATCATCATTTTAAATCCATTATATTGCTCTTTTATTGATTTGTAGCCTTCCCTTACATGAATCCTTGTTTTGGATATGTCAAAAAATCATGGGCTTTATCATATTAGTCTTCCCAGCATGTGTCCTTGCCAAGAATATATCTTATTTTACACATTCCCTATACATACATCTTTATCTTGAGTTTATTTATATTATCTGTTAAATCTACTTGCCTCTTATTTGGGCATAATTCTATGACTTAGCCTGTGAGACTTATCATTATTGTTACGGTGTGTTCCCCCTTAGGACTAGTCATATACCTACAAACTTACTCATATTTACCCCCTTGAATCCTCACTTAGGGCATCACATTACTTGTAGCTTTACTATCATACAGGGCATCCTAACCCCTACTCATCTTGACTATATACCCACCTCGTGTCTCTTTTTTAGTGGCCATCCAGTTCATCCCCCTCCCACATATCCTCTAGAGTGAGCATCATGCAACCTCATTATTATTAACTCTTCACACATTGATTTTTATTTGAAATACCATTGTTCTCACTTCTTTTGCTTACAATTACCTTTTAAAGAGGGGAAAAAATGTATACATCTAAATCTGCTCATCTTAATCATTCAACTAACCTCACTAATTATCTTGACTAATTTTGTTTAAAATAAATTACCCTTTTCCTAATTAATAATATAATTCCCATTTTCCCTTATATATTTATCACACCATAATAACCTATCTACACACATAACATTATATTAATTCATTATTTATCCCATTAATATTCCATTAGCTTATTAATCCTACTTCATTTAATATCTACTTGCCCACTAGCCTTTTTTTAATTCAAAATATACTACCTACCCCCTACCCTACCTATCCATACCCTTTCCTAAAAACCTAGTTCCTTAATCCTATGTAAAACCCCTAATCTAATCCTCATTAATCCCCAATGAAGTCTAGATTTATCTAACTCTAGAAACTTATTCTAATCTCTCCACTCATCAAGAACCCTTTAAATCTAGAGGATTCTTAGGAATTTTAAATTCTTTTTTATTCCCTCCACCAACCCTATAAATAACCATGTAAATCCCTTGGCTAGACTAGTTGAAAAATACACAATCTCACATAGCCTTCATACTCTCTATCACATTGCATCCATAATCATTGTGTTGCATTCAAATCCATTAATCATTTTGCATCCATTTAAAGTCTTGAAGCCACCTTGTTTTGTAATTTAATATCATATAGTCAAATTATCTTGGGAGAAACATTTTATTATCTTGGAGGGAAGACTCAATGAATCAAGGTGATGGTAAGAGTATTTTTATTTAATTCTAATTGTTCCCTCATTCTCTTTCTTTGACATTTTGTAGATTTTGACTGGATTAATAGTTTGTTATGACAAAGTTTAAATATATTGCTCAAATTTTACAATCACACATTAATAATTATTGTGTTTAGGAATATAGTCACACTAATAAGTGTTTTTATTAAAAAAAAAGTGTTTCTTTTTACCATTAATAAACATTTTACAGTATGTGAAATCTAACTCTTTGAAAATTATTGAGATAATATAAGATTAAAACTATGATTGTGAGTGTTCATGATCACTAGATGTCATACCTAGAAAAATCATCTCAAAATTGATGTATTTTTATTTTTCAAAATTATTTTAATTATGCTTATTTATTAACTATAGTTGCTTAGTGAATAAACTATTGAGTGAGTTTCCAAATTTTATCAAAGGAGTGTGACACATGCAATTATATAAAGAACTAGGTAATTTATTTCATTTCATATACTTTCCACCATAAGGCTTCCCTAAGAAGCAGAATGCAAACACAATAGGTGAAGTTATGGTTTAAGGTGGTTTAGAATTTATTTACTCAAGTAATAGGTACAAGTCATAATAATGTGGTAAAATTTGAATTATGAAACATTACCATCTATAGGTTTAAAATACCTATCTAGTCGACACACATAAGGAATGTAAAGGTAAACTAAGGTATTAATTTACTTTACAATTAGGTTATCACCTCAAGGTTTATCGAGGGATATTCCTTACTAAAACATCTCATAACTATAATCCCAAGGCACAAAAGGCAAATAGGGTTATTAAAATATAAACCAATCTTAATGTGAAGGGATTGACAACAAGCATACAATGATCAAATTCAAATTTTTTTAATTAATAGAATATATAAAGTTAACCCAAACAAAAATACACAATCTCAAAATAAAGGATGAAGATAAAGTCCCCCTTATCTATCCTAAGAACTTAAACACAATGCTATCACTACAACTTGGGAAACCTAAATATCCACTCTATGGAATTAGGGTTCAGTATAGCTCTCCTTACACTTATGATGTCCTCCATGAGTTTTCATCACCAAAATAGGTTTGTCACTGTAATCAAAGAAGGGAACTAATGTGTCATTCAAGTGAGATTCTAAATCTCTAGACCATTAAAACATAATGAAACCACAATCTCAACATGTTCACACAATGTGAAACATCTAGACAACTCAAGTATGCATGTGCTTACCCAAGCATTGAAACACATAATAACACAACCAAGGGTCTATAACGTGACCACAAACCCATGTTCCAGTGATCCAACATTAGACCAAGATTTAACAATATCTGTAACCTATTTTATTCAGAAAAGCTTTGTCCCTCGAGCAGATCTCTAAAAGTGCCCAAGGTTAAAAAAAGATAGAACAAGCTCACTTACAAAATATTAAACAAGGTCACTACCCAACAACACTATACATTTGGACATACCACACAACTAAAAAATGATAATATATATATATAAGAGGATAATAGTTCAATATATTTCACACTAAATCAAGTGCTCTAAGGGTTATATGTATAAGCATGTGTTCTAAGAACACCCTAAGGTTAATTGTTAATTGTTCACACTAGGGAACATCTTAGGTATTAATTTTCTAAGCTTGTGCCCACTCCCCAAGATATCTATATTTTTTTGGTGATCCCTTCACATGTAGAATAAAAACTAATTTTATTTCACTCTTTCTTTAATGAGTGTTAGATTTAATGTGAAGGCATTTATCCTTCATCGAATAATCAGATGACTAAGCTTAATATAGTTACCCATTATTCATAAGACCATGACCACTAAATGACCCAAATACATCTAAGCAAGATACCAAGATACTATAATGAAAAGCAAACAAAGGAAGGTACATGTGAAAAAAACTACTCATACCAAGTATGAAAAGTGAGCCCTACTCCCAAAAATATGCTCATAGTCAATTACTAATATGACACCCTTAGACCTAACAAGGTACAATTAGGGCCAAGATTCAAAGTATATCATGGATAAAAGGTATAATATATTCATTTGTAAATTAATTTATTATTTCATTCTTAAACAAATAAGAACCCAAACAATGTGAATCCCACCAACTCCAAGTTGGTTAAACTAGGTACAAAACCACTCTTATTTTAATTTTAAAAAAATTGATAAATTTTTCCAACTACAAGAACCTATTATCTATGTTAGTATAAACATGTTTAAGGCATATGAATATTTTTATTATGAACATAAATAATAATTTTATCACCATTCCAAATTGAATTTATTGATTTAAATTTTGTGTTGAAAAAATTCTACATAAAACAGCTTCACAATCACTTGGCTAAAAAATTTAAAAAAAAAAACTTGTATTAAAATTTATTTTATTATAAAACTAATGATTTTAAGATAGATTAAATAGATTGATAACTTTGTAATTTTAAAGAAACTCAATTCTTGATATTTTAATTACATTGATACCAAATATGACTATAAACCAAGAAGGTAAAGAGGGATGTTTGCCTTTACAAATGTCTCTTAGGAATCAGGTAGAAAATAATGATTTTAAAAGGGAGTAAAAATAATTTTATCATTGATTCAATGTTTCATATCTTAAAATAATTATGTCCAAGTCTCATATTTTCAAAATTTCCATATTTAAATATTTATTTTACCCCAAATCCAAATTGACTTTAGATGTGAGAAAATGATAATAGAGTTTATTTTTATGAACACAATTCAAAAATAGTCAAAACAGTTAGTTTCTGACAAGATTAAACTTTATTCAATCATTCTTTTCATATTCCACTAACTAACAAAATTAGTTTTAAGTCTTAATTACAACAAAATCTCAAATTATATATTTATTTTTCTCTGATTTTGGATGAGCTTTAAACAATTTAAGAGGCTATTTAGAGTGTATTGCTTGATTATTATTATTTTTAAATTTAATTTCCATGATTTGATTGTTTTAATATAATACACATTCAAAATAGTTTAGAGGAATGAAACCTAAAATAAGAAAGTTAAATTAATCCATACCTTGGCCTAAAGGCATGCTAGAGAAGTCTATTTACATGGTAACTTTATAAAGAAGGCTAATTATTAATTAGTTTATTGAAGCAAAATCATAAAATTCCCACTTAACCTAAGTGGTGGTGGGCCAAATCTCTGCCACTATATCTAAGGTTTCTAAATGTTGCCATAATTTTATTTATAAAAAAAATAACACTTAATTTTTTTCCCTCGTCATTTTTTTTTGCAAGCTTTGGAAGTGGAACTCAAGAGGAAGCCCTGATTAGTTCACAATCTATTTATTGTAGATTATATACACATTATATACCTATTTTTAGATAATTATGTATATATGAATTCTTTTTAAAATATAAATATTTGTTTACATATTTGAATGCATATATATATATATATATATATATATATATATATATAACCTTAATTTTATATATAAATATAAGTATATATATACTTAATCAATATCTTTTATACACATATAGATCTATTGTATATAAAATATATGTGTGTGTATAAAATATATTGATTAAGTATATATATACTTATATTTATATATAAAATTAGGGTTATATATATATATATATATATATATATATATATATATATATATATCAAATAAAATAAAATCAAAATAACCAAAAAAATTAATTTTATAGGTTAGTTGCATAGGACCCAGCTGTGGCAATGGGCCAATAGTTGACCTGCAACCTACCTACGTAGAAGAGGGGATTGTGGGGTTGGGTTCTATTACACAGTCATCACTCCCTCCCCATTACTATGGGTTTTGGGGAGATCAATTTTGTCTCTATCCCCCTTATAAAAACCAAGGGGTGGTGATATTTTAGCCAACCCACCCAAACCCTTTTTAATTTTTCTATTTTTTTATATATAATTTTTTCTATAATATATGTGTATATTTATTTTGTATTATTATAATAAATTCATATATATATATATATATATATATATATATATTGCACAGTCATCACTCCCTCCCCATTACTATGGTTTTTGGGGAGATCAATTTTGTCTCCATCCCCATTATAAAAACCAAGGGGTGGTGATATTTTAGCCAACCCACCCAAACCCATTTTAATTTTTCTATTTATATATATATATATATATATATATATATATATATATATATAATTTTTTCTATAGTGTATATTTATTTTGTATTATTATAAAAAATAGAAAAAATTATATATATATATATATATATATTCTAATAACTAAAACACATATTTTTAATTTTATTTTATTAATATGAGTCCACATAAATACATATATTAATTTTTATTAGCATAATTTTTACATTATCTATATAAAGATAAACACACACACACACACACACAAACACACACACACACACACACACACACACACACACACACACACACACACACATTAAGATTTTTTATTTATCCTCATTATATTTTCACATATATATTTATTTAGGTCTTCATTTCAAATATAGGTTTGCATTTTATGATTTGTTATAAATTTCAGCCATTTTTTTAATATACAAACACCAAACATTTACAATTTGCATATTTAGTCCATTTTTCAAAATTTCAAGAGAGATATTGGTAGAAATGGAGAAGAAAGGGAAAGAGATCATTTTTCACAAACATCAATAATCCATTTTCATTTTTAGAAATTTAATTTCCATTTCCAATAAATTTTCTTCAAGAGTTTCAAGGAAGGAGAGGTATTCATTTCATTTATTTTCATAAAGGAAGATCAAAGAAGATGGAGATCATTTACTTCCACAACAACTCATTTTCATATATATATATATATATATATATATATATATATATATATATATATATATATATATATATAGAGAGAGAGAGAGAGAGAGAGAGAGAGAGAGAGAGAGAGAGAGAGAGAGAGAGAGAGAATTTATTCAATAAACATGATACAACTTAATAATGAATAAAATTATATTTACAATTTTAATTTCTCTAATATTCAAGGAGAGAGAGATTTAATATTCTCTAAAATAAATTATATAACCCAAGCACAATTTTCATTTAATAAAAAAGGACATTCATTCCCTAAATAACTATCATTTAGAAAGGTTTTATAACTATAGACCTAGAATTAATAACTTCAAAGATTAGGTCACCAAGAAATAGAAAACTATGGGCTACATTGATATGGTGGCTATGGAAAAAAATTATTTCCTAGTCTCTTTATCTTCTTTTGATAAATTTGAGAAGGCTTTGGAAGGAGGGTCATGGTATTTTGGTAAATCCTTCATATCTCTTAAGAAATGGAAGCCTGGGTTAAATATTCACTGTGACATTCCTATGGAGTTTCCCATGTGGATTTTTTTACTTGAATTTTCATTAGAATTTTGGCAGGAGGAGGTGTTCCTTATAATTGGATGTGTTATTAGACAACCAATGTCTATTAATGTAGCGAATAGATAAAAAATAAGGTTGGTTAAAACCAAGATCAATGTTTTTGTTCAAATGAACAAACTAGTGCTTAGAAGCATCCAATTTAAATCATAATTTAGGAACTAGACCTAGAAGATAGTTTATGAAAGAAATGATTTCATCTGTAAGGGTTTTGATTTAGTTTTTCATGATATCAAACTTTGTCTAACCCTCTAAAATATGGTGAAAAAATTGATGCATTTCAAGCCATATGGAGGGATAGAAGAACTCAGTGGGTTTTCTCAACCAGAATAATACATTTTTATTATTTCCTTCATAATTAAGGATAATTCTTGCTTGGGTGATTCTGACCTCAGAAAGGATGATAATTTTCCTATGAAAATGGCACCCCAATTAGTTGTGTAGGATTCTCCCTTTCTATAATCCTTGTACACTTATCTAGGAGTAGGGAGTAAGCATACTGAAGAAATCCTAGAGCACCCTTTCCCTAAAAGTAAAGGTAGACTATTCTCTTCTGGGTGTTGGGGTCCCCCAAACAATCTTCAATTTTAAGATATCCCTTTTTTGACAAGGAAGAAACTTCTATGTCCCACAAGGAACCCATCTTTGGTAAAGATTAATAATGAACCTCAAGGAACCTTTTCTAAGTTGGGTATGCCTCTCATATAGATTATTTCAAGTAACATTCTAGTCCTTTAAAATACCTAAATTTCTCTGAAGACCCCAAGGGAACTCCTCTTTTAGGTGAATAGAATTAGTATCAGGTCAAAACTTTAAAAAAGGAAAAAAAAGTGGCCCCAAATATAGTTTAAAAAGGAATAAAACCTTGGTCAATCAAGCACAAAAAAAATTCTTCCAAAGGAGGCCTTCAAGGTTCATAAAGGACCTTGAAGCAGTCCAAACTCATATATTTTCAATGTATTATGTTTTGAGACTCAGGGTTCTTATTATATTTTCAATTTTTGTTGTGACCATTTGGAATGTGAATTGTTTTAAGTTTCTAATTTTCATAAATACCTTCTACATGTTTCTCTATGGTATGTATGTAATTGATTTGGGTTGACGTAACATGCAAAGTTAATTCTATAACTAGTTGATTGATTTCATCAACAATCAAATTTTTTGTTGTTGGTGTATTTTTTGTGTGTTTTCTTTTGTCATTAATAAAAATAATTTCCTATAAAAAATAATTTGGTGATTTTTGAATTTATTTTTCCTCCCATACATTTGTATTTTAAATTTTAAACTCTTTCCAACTATTTTAAATAATGTCAAGTTTAGAAATTACGATCAATGTTTAGGTAGGTTTTTCTCATCTATAGAAAAATGGAAAGCATTGACGGACCTTCTTCATGATTCAATAATTCTCATAATAATTATATGAACTTAATACTATATATACCAGATAAGTTCTTAGATGATATGGAGGCAAAATATTATAATTCCCTTGTTGGAAAATTTATTGGGACTAGGCACAGTAGTGAGGCTGTCAAGAATTGGCCCAGAAGGAAGTGGCTTGGATTTGGGGATGTTAAAACTATGGCTATTTTTAATGACTACCTATTGTTTTATTTTGATTTTAGGGATAATTTCTTTAAAAATCCAAATAAAGGCCCATGGTTGATGGGTAAGGCATACCTCATGCTGCAGCATTAGAAACTCAACTAGCCTTCATTTAACTTCAAACCAGATAGAATTCATCTATGGTTATAACTCCTTAGTCTCCCTTTTTATTTTTAGAATGACATAATTCTAAGAATCATTTCTTAAACTTTTTTCATGTTAGTTACCATTGCCTCCACCACCTAATAATGCATAATAATGACTTTAACCAGATTTTATGTGTTGATCTTGATGGACTAGACACTTCCCATTTCAGTTTGGCTTGGGTCTTCCATTGGTTGTTGTAATAAGAACATTAAGTTAAATAGGGATAATTAATTTTTTTATCTCTGAATAAAATTTGGTCATATTGATGTCTCTTTCTTTGGGCCCCATGGAATTCTATATTATGAGCACAATTCAAAGGATTCCCATTCCCCACAAGAATGTTAGAAAATTGATGGGGAAATTTTGAACAGCTCTCCTAAGGATATTTTGGAGGAAATTAGTGGCCAAAAAATATTCTTCACATCCTTTATTATAATTATTTGTGGTTCATCTCATAACTGGTTTTTATTTCTATTTTTTATAGTTGTTGGATTAGATCCCATCCTTCCACCTTTTGGACCCTTTTATGGGGCCTAGTCTTGGATCTTTTAATTTATCTAGTCTCTTTTTATGGACATTTGAACCCCAGGGTGTGTCTGGACTAGATTCCACACCAATCAAAGGCAGGTTTACCTTAATCCTAACTATCATTATATCAAATTAATAATAACCCCATAACATAAGTATTATAACAACAATATATTTTCCATTTAATATATTCAATAATAATTTATGATGAAGAGATATTATGAGTTTACTAGTTTCCAATATTCACATAAGTTAAACCATTTTAAATTTGGAAGGAGATGTAAAATAGAATCATTATTGAAATCAAAACACATGTTTTTTAAAACAAATTCAAAGACAAAGCACCCTTCAAAACTTCTTCCATACACAAGACATACTAAGGGAGACAACAAAGAAGACCTACCTCTTCTCCTCCAGTTACCATACATCTAAGACTTCAATAACATCCCATTCTTCCTCCCACAAGATCTTAAAATCACCCAAAAAGAATGAACTCCCAATGAACAACCCAAAACAAGACTAAGTGTGGAAAATAAAAGAAAATATACATTTTATATCATAAATATTTTCCACACAACCCAATAAATGGAAGGGTAATTTTATTACAATAGTCACCTATGGTCTTACCATCCCATACTTCTAATTAATAACCTTACAATCCCATACTCCTACTTAATGACCTTACAAGTCCATGTGGGATTACTTGTCCAAGTCATCCACTTTGTACAAATTCAAATGGTCCTTTACATTCAACAATAAATTATCTTACATTGTCCAAATTTACACTCCAATAACTCCTTTATCCTCTTTAAAGAGGCTAGGCACAAGTTTCCATTAAATATATTATAATATTCATCATGGTTTATGTGAATTTAAAAAATTTATTAGATTGGGATTTAAATAAAAAGAGAGTTATAGTTGTATTTCAAAAAGTAAAACTTTTCAAAATAAGGGAGCGAACAATATTTGGACTCCACATTTGAAGGATCAACATGTTAGACAAACACACAATGACAACAAGGGCATAAAGGTTCAAACATAGGGGGTATTACATACTTCCCCATGCCTCCCCTTTCCCTTATAAGAGCATCATCCTCAATGAGACAAACCAATACAATGGATTGAAGAACCACATACTTATAAAATCATATAAGGTTACAAATAATATAACATAATCCAACAATAATTTTCAATTACGTTTCAAAATCTCATAAATTCTATTATAAATTATTAATATTTTTATGTCAGTTAAATTATTCTCAGTTCTTTCTCTTATTCAAGTTTTAGATTTATTAACATGTTTTATTTTTGTGAAATTTGATTATCTTGTGAATAAGAAGGTTTTTAAGTCAATATTTAATATCAATTTCTTTTATGTATATCCCAAGTGTCACATTATAATGTAATCCAAAACTACCTTGACCAACTAAAACCCAAGGACATTTTTCCATTGTATAACTCGAATAAGTAAGATGTATAACAAAAATATTGTTAATTTATGATAACATAGTGATCAAGATAAATGGCATCTAATGGCAAGAGTGCTCTTGTGCAAAAATATAAGTTTAATCTAAACGAAGTAATGTCAATGCTGAAATAGAAGTGTAATCACTGTGCATTGTAATTAATCTCCTTAAACCTCAAAATAAAAAAATGAAGAAAATTTTATATCCAAGTCAAGTATAAGAGAACATTACCTCCTTATATCTTCAAAGAATAATTTACTTAGAACTCCCAAAATCAAGAAAGAAAGTACTTTGGCTAAATCCTATATGAAACCACCGTGTCTAGTGGGCATAAGGATGGCTCAAGAGTTTACCTCACAAGCTATATCATCATACCCACTATATGTATTCTAATTTACTTATTCTCCCCCATACATAAAATAGATATACAGTGTTCACATCACAACATTCATGAAACCAACATTCCATTAGAGAAGTAAAAATCTTGCCATAAAATAACACAATAATTAAATCAAATGCCAAATGGTCATAAAGATATATTTCAATAGAGATACTAAATATCAACAAATTATCATAATTATGTAATAAATTGAAATCCAAGTGACCATAATAGAAAACCCAAAATTCCAATCAAAGTAATTCACAACCAAAAAAACATATTTGTAAAATAAAATTTAGATTCAATAGAAACAAAAGTGTTGGTTCCAAAAAACAACTTAAAATGGAAATCATTAAAAATAAATTTTGACACAATAATTTCATAAAAATTTCAAATTATAGCATTATGTGGCTAAGTAAACCCCTTGATGGGATAAGGGAAAATATAATCCTCAAATACCTCTTGGAGGTAAGAGGAAAACATCACTCTCCATATGTATCCCAAAAGGTTCACAAGGTTACATTAGTTATAAGTCATAAAAAAAATTCTTTTGGCAACCACTAAGAGGTGGGTGAAGGAACACATCACTCATTAAGAGACCATTATTCATGAATATCCTATAGTGCCTAAGTCACTCATGGTGCACACAATTAAAATAATCAAGCAGCTAACTCATGTAAAGGAACAAAGTAGGTTTTTAGCTTATGAGAAGTTCCATTTCTTATCATGTAACTCAGTTCAAACCAATATAAACATAGTTCTATTCTACCCTCAAAACCCAAACTTGTATCAATGCTCACTCACTAGAGAAAAAATGTAAGGTTACACAACACAACACATTACTACATAATATAGTTTTACTTAGGTTTTATATGTTTACATGTATAGAAGTTACTTTACACCACTCTTCCACTCATGGGAGTTGCACACAAGGTCATTCACAAAAACATTCAAATTCATAAGAGCATAATTGGGCTTAATAATAAAAATATCTTAATTTTACCACAACATACATACACTATGATCTTACAACAATGTTGTTTACATAGAGAGGATCATTGTTTATGAGTTTTTTTACATGTACAATGATGTGGGGGCTTACATAATATGCTACAATTACACATGTACATAGATAAATGAAAATTTTAAGAGTACATGTGTTTGTATCATGACCTCATAGCTTATACACATTCAATTTTGACCAAAATATTGATTATGATTAGGTATTATGTTTATTGGTTATGACCCTGTTGACATTGTTATCAACTATGATTTTGATTTATTATTGAAACAATGATTATGGCTTGGATGGTTATACTTATTTGTGCATGTCATGATGTATTGATGAAACTTAAATAATTTTGATAGGAGATCAATTAATGATGTATATGTTATATTTCATTCATTTATATATCATGTTAGATATTCTATTTAGTTTAGAATTGTATTATTATTTTGATATTGATGTTTGTTCAGATCTTTTTAATGTCCCTTTTAGTGACTCTAGGAACAAGTTGATAAGCTAGGTTTGGTGGTAGGATCCTATAGCTAAAAAAATGGTAGAGAGAGAGAGAGAGAGAGAGATAATAAATAGTTAGATGTGATTCTGACAAGTATAATGGGTTATAGCTAAATTCCTAAGCCACTGTTGATCTTTTGAGTCTCTTCCATCATTAGTGTTGGACTTTATGAACATTATTTTAATTGTGGATGTGTTTTTCATATTTATCAAATTGACTTGACTGTGTGGGACTTAGTCTTGACTTGTTTTATTAATGATGGTATTTTATGCCTTTGGTTACATTTGTGTTCTTTATTGTCCTCTTTGGTGGAGTCCTGGAGACCTTGGACCACATAGTGGTCAGCATGTATTATCATGTGATAGTAACTTTCATTTAAATTTTATCCTTGAATTTTATTATTAATTATTTCCTTGGTTTGGGCCATGAAATTATGGACCTCTACGTAAGCCTTAATTTTCCCCTCATGCATCATGAAGTTGTTAAAAATATATTGTTAGGCCATAAAGGCAAAGGAGTCATGGGATTTTATTTGGCTTGCACTATAAGCCTTGAGAAAAAATTGAGCCTTGGGCATATTAGGGCTCATGATGGATTTTAGGGTTGATTTTACTGCCCAAAATTGGTAATTGAGTGGCTTTGCTTGGGAGGCAATGTGTTTTGGTGCATTTCCTTGTGGAGGAAACCTTGGGGGAAAATGGTGGTCATGGGGAGTTATGGAAGCATGAAATTATATGTATATAGTTGGTTGGGAAAAGGATAATTATAGGGAATGGTGGGGGAAGAAGGAGAATAGATGGAAAATAGAATAAATAGAAGATTCAAACCCATTTATCTTGCTCCTTCCTCCATAATGGTTTGCAACTCTGCAAAACCCATCATAAAAATGTGAAGTTTGGTTATTAATATTTCTTCCATGATAGTTTATAAGTCTACAAGTAAGTGATTTAGATTTGTTTATTCAAATCAATTTTATGATATTTTATTGTTGGTTGGTTTTACTCCATTAGCTTATGACCTTCAATCCAATGTTGAAATTCTTCTATACTACTGAGTATTGGTGATTATGTCTTGATTTTTTAATGTTCCCTTAAAATTGATTAGGGGATTTTTATCGTTTAAATTACATAATTTTTAATAAGGCCTTACAGGTCCCTTATAAAGTCATGAGACTTCATAATGAACCAATGAGGCCATAAAATCAAATATAATACATTCTATTTGATTGGAGTTTGATGCCTTTTTTTTTGATGAAAAATGTAGGGAAATTTATGGGTTTTCATTGATTGTTATATGATTCTCTTTGGCCAATTTGAACACCTATGAGTAGGCTTATGTATGGGTGTGTGCCTACATCTTCAACAAATAAGAGTAGGGTTACATTAATAAATGTCTTCCTTAGGATTTTAACCCTACTTGTATGGACTCTTGTTACCTGTGTGATGTTTTACAACTACTCCCTTCTAACCTTAGAAGGGTGAATCCGGTCATTATCAGCCTTTCAATTATTTTAGATGGTTATTTAGATGCATTATTATTTGTATTTATTTGGTTGCTTCTCTTGATGGCATTATTGGCTATACTTCATTAGGTAATGGCAAAAATATGATGGGTTTCAAATAAGATGGTTAATCCATTATGAATTCATAAGACTTCATAATAGATCTACCATATAAAGAAATCAATTTTAACCCATTTGATTAAGTGGGATTTCATTTGTTTATTGTGTGTTCTTCTATTATGGATTAAAAGAATGTTGATGTAGTTTTGGGTATGGTAGTATGATTCCCCTTTTGATAGCTAACTCCTTTCTTATTCTATTATTGGGGTTTTATAAATAATCTTTATGAGGTTTAAGTCCATTTTGTTGACCTAGGAATAGAATGAACTAGTGGCTATATTTGATGGGTTTTCTTGGGAGCTATTTCAAATTGTTGGAGCCATTGAATCAATGTTGAAGCTACTTTTTCTTGGCATTTTACATGGAAGTTATATTGGTTATACATAGCCATATTTATGCTTAGCTGTGCCTCACCATGGTTGGATTTAATTGGGCTAAGATAAATCCTTTGTATCATAATATTGAACTATGCAATTCTTAAGCTTGGTAGTTATTAGGTCAGGTTGTATTAAATCTCAATGTAGTATCTATTATTTGGTTGTGCATAGTCTTTTGAGTACCTAGACTAAACTTTTTGGGTGACCTTGGTGTTAAGCTTAGGCTAGATTCTCCTTGGTTCTTGGTGATTTCATTATTGGGCTTTTCTCTTACCTTGAATGTGTCTTTTGATGGCTATTTTAAAATAGAGTATGTCTTGGTTGTATACTAAAATGAATCGATGGAACCATACCAAGGTTGTTCAAGGCATTAGAATCCTTCTTAGTTGTTGAGAAGTTTATGTGGCTACAATTAGTCATTTAGTAAATGTTGGGATTAAACTTTTTATTTAGATTTATAGTTGATTGAATTATCTTGTAGCAAGTGATGGATTTATTATTGAGTTAATAGCCCTTGGATAAATGCTAAAAATGCGACATGTTATTAATGGATTGAGTTATTCTTAATTTACATTATGTGTAGCATTCCTTAACTATTAGAAAGGTTTATCTAGGTTATCCTAGATGCTTGAGCAAGCTTTCAAGTGGTGCAATAATGGACTTGATGGGTTCAGATCTACTAATAAATTATTCTCATGCATTTGAATCAAATTATAATGGTATACTTAGGAATTTGTTATGTTTGTGCATGCTTTACCAAGTGGAACTCTTGGTATTAATGGAAATTGCCCCTCTTAGTATTTGGATGGAAACTGTTATGGTCTTGATCTTGTTTAATGATGTTTTTATGATTTTTATTGGTTGTTGAAAGTCATGTTGGTGGCTTGGGATCCCTTTTGTATGCTCTCCAACTCTCATGCATACCCAATTGATGAAATCCACCATCCAGTTGATGGATAGGGTGGTTAGGGCCACCATATAGATGGGCTCATCAATTTGGGCATGCTAGGCTTGATTCACATTGTTGAATAATTCTTCTTTTATGGCATTTGGATTATTCATGTTGGTGGCTTACTTAGTATTCATGTCTTTTTGGGGTATATCTTACTGATGGATATTTCTTTAAAATTGTTACCATTATTCTATATGATAGAATACTCTTGTATAGAGGTAGCAGTATGACATTTGGGTATTTAATAATGGTGTAATCACTTCTTTCATGATGAATACTTGGCATTATTATTCTTGACTTGAAGAATAATGTTGACTTGATGTTCTTGGTTGTTTATCAAACATGTATTTTCACATGATAAACATTGTTATGAATTCACCATTGAAATAATACACAAACCATCAGATTTATGGGTTTATTATTTATATGTATATGGTAAGAAATAGATGGTGGTTAAAGCTATGTAACTTTTTCTAATCAGCTGAGGTGTTATTATGATGTTACAATTAAATCTCACTATGTTATATTTTGATTGAGATGTTGTGAATAGATTTAAATGTCGATTACTATATGGTACTCTTTCTCACATTGATTGATAACTAGCTTAAATATTTTTATATTTTGTCCCTTCCAAATATGGAAATTGGTGATAGGTAAAATTTGTTGTATATAGCTTAATAGCTTGTTGTACCTAATCATTGGTATGAGATATCTCTCCTTGTGGTGTATTGACATATGTAATGTAGCGCATCTTTGGTTGATGGGTGCTATCAAATTATAACCCTTTATTGATGATATATATAGCATAATTACTTCTAACATTATTATTAAATTATTTTACAAGTGATATACCTACTACCATCTTGACATCGACATTCATAATAGGTAAATGGTGGTTATTTTTTATTTCAAGCTTGGGTTCATTTATATTGCATAAAATAATGAAATGAAGATAGTTAATTATATTCATGTATCAAGTATCTTAAATTTCCTAAATTAGAAATGGTCATAAAATCACATTACTTGTGTTTAGTTGTACTTGTGGAACACACTGATAAGGTGATAATGTAGTTATACATATTTATGTATGAACTAGTTATTGAGGGTTGCATGGTTTTTTTGTCATTATTGAATATTCATTTTTAAGTAAAGTTATGTGAATATTTGTATCCTTAGTTATATAAAATTCTATGATTATTTTAATTAGTTGCATCCTAAAACATAACATATGTAGTTGTATCCTTTAGCCTAGCATTCTAAATAAGTAATGGAAGGGAAATATAGTGCTAAAAATAGAAGGTCAAAAAAATAATTATTATTGATCAGGTAGTATTATCTTAATTGTCTACACTACTTTTGTATTCACTTATATCATGACCTTGAGGAAGATGCCATCTTGCATCATCAAACTAGTACTATTGATCCTACACATAGTGCTAGTTGCACTTTGATAAAACAATATCCAATTTTTTTTTGACGAGGAGTTGTTTTTATTAGAGCATGTGTTCTAAATATCTTTAAAGGAAAATATTAATATTTCACTCTTAAAGATTAATATAAGCATTGGTTTGATTTATTATGTTGTGTTTACCATTAGATTTTTCCAAGTTACATCTCTAAGAATCTTGCAGTGATAATTTTTTATAGCATGAAATTAATGAACTATTTTAGTTGAATAGGATGTAATTTTATGAAGGTACTTAGATCTTGAGTAGAATGGGACAATGATCTATTCTATATTGAGGTGCTAAAATTCCTACATTTCTTTGAAATTAATGTGTGTGTGTAAATCTAAAATTATTTATGGTAACACTATGATGCCTCCCCATAGCCTTAGTTGGGTCATCCCTTCCCAAATCAAGTTACATCAGGGCAAGCATCACCTATTGAATGTTAACTTATATAGGTAGGTCAATAGGAGGCAAGTGATAACTACTTTGCTCTTAGAATTAAGGAAATAATGTTCAATATATTTTGTTGACCTGTATGGGTGAATCATCATTACATGATTAAGACATTATGACCTTGATAAGACTAAGGGTTTGGCTTTAGTTTGAGGAATGAATAGGGTAATAGTATATGATTTACTTAGATGAATCAGTAAAGCTTGGGATCCCCACTTGAAAGGGAGCATCTTGAGTTGAATCATATTTTGATCTTGTTATGAGCATTTAGCCTCTTGAGTTGAATAGAGAAGCATGTTGATCTATAACTCAGAAGGGGATGAAAGCTAATAAATTTTATTTGAAATAGGATTTTTTGATAAACTTGTGATATTCACCTTGAGCCTTAGCTGAGTCCATCCTTTCCTGAAGCTATGTTGCATTAAAATGAGTAGTCACTAATTAACCATTAACTTGTTTAAACAAAGTCAATGAGAAGAATAGTGATAGAAGATTATTGTTATAATCAAAGAATGTCTTGGTGTCTATTTATGGATTGTATTGGTGAGCCATCATATGACACTAAGGAATGATATCTTCAGGAGGTCCAAGGATGTGACTCAAGCCTAGAGGGCTAGTGGGGTGAATAATATTGACTTATTTGGGCAAGTCAAAAAGGCTAGAGGATCTATTTTATAACAAGTATTTCAAGCCATCCAATCTATAAGGTATGAATAGTGTTTGGTAACCTTCTCAAATACATGGATATGGAATGATGAGATTTATTATAACTCACCCTTTTTTGGGAAAGGATACACACGACACACCTAGAGCTAAATGTGTTGTAGTAGATAATGGGTTTAGTTAACCATCATCACATTCAAAAAATATTGGATATTGTAGAATTTAGCATTCTTAATGCCTGGTGTAGGCATAAATCTTGTAATACCTTAGCAAGTTATGTTGAGGCTTGGTAATGATGTTATTATTTTATGACAACTAAAAGGAACAAGTTAGTAGGTTAGTAGGTTGACCATATTCTAATATTGTAGTATTATCACACTTGTTGTGATAAATAATTAGTTTTGGTAACTTTTATAGAATGTGCATAAAAATTCTTATCATTAGCAACCATGTTGTAGTTATAACACTTAGGATGACATCAATATTGTCATGAATGTTGGTAAGAAGGAAGTTGCCACAGTTGATGTTTCAACTTAGTTGATTCACCATTATGGTGTTGATCAATTTCATTTTGATAATAATTAATATTACACTAAATTCAGCACTAAAATGATATTATGTTATTGAAGTGAATATTTTGATTTGTTGTGTAGATGGCTTTTGATAAAAATCCTAAATGTAGTAATTTTGAACTGATAAGACACTCATGTGATGATTAGTATTAAGTTATAAATAATATATCAATAAGAATATTATTTCTCATTGATTGGGAAAGGTTGTTTCCAAGACTCAATCACCCTTGAGTGGTGTAAGGGTAAAGCTCTTGTGAAATAACAGTTGGCTACCATGCGTGAGTGAGTTATTTATTTTTGTTGGTTAGATATGCTAGTGAAATAATATTTGGATACCATGTGTGAGTAAATTTTTTATGCTTAGTGGCTACATATGTTAGTTTGGTTGGATTAATTATAGCCATGAAATAACCTAAAGTTGAAATGAGTGCTTATGAAGCACTACATGGTCATATGAACTGGACTTTTATGTAAAATCAGCAAGGTTGTACTTACTAAAATGCAAGCATGTGTGAGCTTTTAGGTGAAAATATGCTATGAAAAATGTATTATTATTCTTGTGTATACCTAAAATTGATATTCTATAATGAATATTTTTATTTGTTTAAAATCATGACTGGAATGTATGTTGATTTTATGCTCAGAAGAGCAACTTGAAGTCTTGATTAGGTGGCACTAAAAATCCTAGGTACCCACTTGACTATTTGAAAGAGAGATAAAATTTGGGTGAATGCCATTAAGAGGTTGATTAAAAAATAATGGGATTGGATTCCCTAGACCATTGTCATCTTACAAATAATGGGGAACATGTTGTAACCCTTGGGGTTTGCATATGGATGCCTCGAATGGCTTTTCCAATTTTTAATGAGGTTGGTACAAGACATTGCATGAACCCATAAATGATAATTATTGAATGAAAATAGACCATAAAATTATGGGTTACTACATTTTTTTTAAAGACTATGATGAATTTTTATAAGTTCATGCATATGGCATGACATGCACTGGTGGAAAACATCTTTTAAATTTTGGAAAATTATTGAATAATCCAATTAGAAGGGATTATTACAACTGTTGTTGTAAATATTTATATATTTTTGTGATGGCATATCATTGTGATGAAATGAATGGTTAAACTTGAGATTTGTTGCATTATCAAACTATTAATCCTAGATTTTAAATCTAAATTGAAATATTATGAATGTCTCTATTTTGGATGAGTTAGTAGCTATAATTTGTGCTTTGAAATTACTCTAAGAATTCTTGTTGGAAATCATTTAAAGTGAAATTTTATCACCATAAATTGTAACACTTGATTTTGTCAAAAATGATTGAATGCACACCTACATGGGTGTCTAGAAATTGGTAATTTCATAAGGGTTATGCTAAAAACAATAGCTTGTTGATGAACTTGCTAAGGTAAGAGCAAGTTTGGGATTGGTAAGCCTATTGAAAAAGTGGTCAATGACCTTTTGATTTTAAAAAAATGGACTTGTGATTCATACAAATATTAAATTTTGTATTTAAGTTCAAATAATTGTATAATCTAGTTTTTGAAAAGGTGCATGCAGCACCCCCTTTTTCTCATTTTAGTGTTACAAAGGGACACCTAAGATGAAATATATTTCTTGTTGGCTTGGGATGAAGCTTGGCATTGTTGATTTTATGTTAAGGTACCTTTATTTTCAATAAGGTAAGGTTGAACATTTCCATTTTAAATGTTTGTTCTATCCTCATGGTATGCCAAGCAATAAGAAAGTGATAATGACTCTTGTTTATATTTTTGGGTTATATAAACACGCAGTAGATATGGCACTATTTTGATTAATTTGTGATAAATACTTAACTAATTGGTATTATGAGTTATGTAATATTCTTTGAAAGGGTGTTAGAGACTTTATGGATTAGCTTTACCCCTGATTGATTTTGTTGCCAGGATGGCTCCTCTCTAAGAGGGGGAAGATGTCATGACTTTGCAGCTTATACACCTTTAGTTATTGACTAGAATAACTATTATGATTAGATATTATGATCAAGTTTTATGTTTATTGGTTATGACCCTATTGACATAATTATTAGATGTGATTCTAAATTATTATTGTAATAATGATTATGACTTGGATGGTTATGTTTGTTTACACATGTCATGATATATTGATGAAACTTAAATAATTGTTATCAAAGATCAATTAATGATCTAAATGTTATATTTCATTCATTTATATATCATGTTAGATATTCTATTCAATTTATAATTTTATTATTATTTGGATATTTATGCTTGTTCAAATGTTATTGATGTCCCTTTTAGTGACTGCAGGAACATGTCGATGAGCAAGGCTTGGTGGTAGGATCATGTCGCTAGGAAAAATGGTATAGAGAGATTTAATAAGTAATAAAATATGAATCTGATAGGTATAATGGGTTATAACTAAGTTCTTAAGCCATTTTTGGTCTTTTGTGTCTCTTACATGCTTGTTATTGGACTTCATGACTAGTATTTTAATTGTGTGTGGTTTTATTCTTTATCAAATTAACTTGATTGTGTAGGATTTGGTCTTGAGTGGTTTTATTAATGATGGTCTTTTATGCCTTTGGATTCATTTGTGTTCTCGGTTATCTTCTTTAGTGGAGTCTTGGATAACTTCGACCACATAGTGGTCAGCAAGTGTTATCATGTGATATGACCTTTCATTTAAATTTTATCTTTAGATTTTATTATTGATTGTTTCCTTGGCTTAGGCCATAAAATCATGGACCTCTATGTAGGCCTTTATTTTCCCCTAATGGAACATGAAGTTGTTAAAAATATAGTGTTGGGCCATAATGGCCAAGGGCTCATTGGCTTTTGTTTGGCTTGCATTATAAGCCTTAAGCAAAAATTAAGCTTTGGGCATATTAAGGGTCATGATGTATTTTAAGGTTGACTCATTACCCAAAATTGGTAATCGAGTGGATTTATTTGGGAGTTAGTGTTTTTTGGTGCATTTTCTTATGGAGGAAACCCTAGGGAGAAATGGTGGCCATGGAGAGTTATGGAAGAATGAAATGTTATGTAGGTAGTGGTTGGGTGAAGGAGAATTTTAGGTCACAATGGGGAAGAAGGAAAATTAATAGAAAATAGAATAAATAGAGGATCCAAGTCTATTTGTCTCACATATTTCTCCACAGTGGTTTACAAATCTATAAATCCCATCATGAAAATGGGAATTCTAGTTATTAATCTTTCCTCCATGATAGTCTATAAGTTTGCAAGTAAGTGGATTTGGATATTTTATTCAAATTGATTTTTTGATATTTTATTATTTGTTAATTTTACTCCATTAGTTTATGACCTTCAATCCAATGTTGAAATTCTTTTATACTATTGATTATTTGTGATTTTGTCTTGATTTCTAAATGTTCCCTTGAAATTGATTTGGGGCTTTTTATGGGTTGAATTACAAAAAATTTAAGTCCTTAAAGGTCCCTTATAAATTCGTGAGACTTTATAATGAACTAGTGAGGCCACAAAATTGAATATAATACATTCTATTTGATTGGGGTTTGATGTCTTGTTTATTTTATGAAAAATGTGTGAAATTTTATGGGTTTCCATTTATTGTTGTATGATTCTCTTTGCCTAGTTTGAAAACCTATGATTAGGCTTATGCATGGGTGTGTGCCTACATCTTTAATGAATAAGAGTAGGGTTTTTTTAATAAATGTCTTCCTTAGGGTTTTAACCCTACTTTTATGAACTCTTATTACCTATGTGATGTTTTATAATGGCTCCCCTCAAACCCTAGAAGGGTGAATCTGATCATTAGCAACCTTTAAAATAGTTTAGATGATTATTTTGATGCATTATTATTTTTATTTCCTTTGTTACTTCTTTTTTATGGAATTATTGGCTATACTCCATTGGGGAATGGTAGAAATTAGATGGGTTTCAAATAATATGGTCAATCCATTATGAATTCATAAAACTTAATAACAGATCTACCATATAAATAAATCATTTTTTACCCATTCAATTTAGTGGGCTTTAATTTTTTTTATTGTGTGTTCTTATATTCTAGATTTTAAGACTTTGATGTATTTTTCGACTTGGAAGTGTGATTCCCCTTTTAATAGCTAATTTCCTTCTTATTTTGTTATTGAGTTTTTATAAATAATCTTTATGAGGTTTAAGTCAATTTCATTAACCTAGGAATAAAATGAACTGGTGGTTATTTTTTATGGATATTTTTGGGAGCTAGTTTGATTTGTTAGAGCCATTGAATTAATGTTCAAGCTACTTTTTCTTGACATTTTACCTGGAATTTCTATTGGATATACATATCCATATTTATTCTTAGTTGTGCCTCACCATGGTTGGATTTATTGGGCTAAGAGAAATCCTTTTATCATAATATTAAACTATGTAATTCTTAGGCTTAATGGTTATCAAGGTAGGATGCATTAAATCTTGATGTATTATCTATTATTTGGTTGTGCTTAGTCTTTTGAGTACCTGGACTACAATTTTTGTGTGACCTTATTGTTAAGCTTGGACTGGATTATCCTTGGTCTTGGGTATTTAATGATTGGGCTTTTCTCTTGCCTTGAATGTGTCTTTTGATGGATATTTTAAAAAGATTATTCCTTGGTTGTATACTAAAATGAATCGATAGAACCATAACAAGGTTGTTTAGGGAATCAAGAGCCTTATTAGTTATTAAGAAGTTTATATGGTTGTAATTAGTCATGAACTAAACTTTTTATTTGGATTTATAGTTATATGAATTATATTTTAGCAATTGATTGATTTATTATTGATTTAATAGCCCTTGGATGCATGTTGGAAATGGGGCATGTTATCAATGGATTGAGTTATTCTTAATTTTCATTGTGGGTAGCATTCTTTAACTACTAGAAAAGTTTATTTGGGATATCATATATGCTTGAGTAAGCTTTCAAGTAGTGCAATACTAGACTTGATGCGTTCAAATCTATTGATAAATTATTCCCATGCATTCGAATCAAATGTCAATAGGATACTCAAGAATTTGTTATGTTTATGAATGCTTTACCAAGTGGAACTCTTATTATTAAGGGAAATTTCCCTTCTTAGTGTTTCGCTAGAAATTATGCTATTGCTCTTATATAATGATGTTTTTATCATTTTTATTGGTTGTTGAGAGTTATGTATATGGCTTAGGATCCTTGTTGTATGCTCTCCAACTCACATGCATACTTGGTTGTTGAAATCCACCATCTAACTGATGGATGGGGTGGTTAGGGACACCATATGAATGGGCTCATCAGATTGGGCATACTAGGCTTTATTCATGTTGTTGAATAATTCCTCTTTTACGGCATTTGGATTCTTCATTTTAGTGGTTTACTTGTTGTTTGTGGCCTATCTAGGTATTGAATAATGGTGTAATTACTTCTTTTATGATTAATACTTGGTATTATTATTTTTATCCTAAAGAATAACATTGACTTGATGCTCTTGGTTATTTATCAAACATGTATTATCACATGTTAAACCTTGTTATGAATTAGCCAATGCAATAGTACACTAGCCATTAGATTTATGGGTTTCTTATATATATGTATATGGTAAGAAACAGATGGTGGTTATAGCCATGTAACTTGTCATTCTAATCAATTGAGGTGTTATTACGTTGTTTAAATTAAATCTCACTATGTTATATTTTGATTGATATGTTATGATTAGATTTAAATTTTGATTACTTTATGGTGCTCTTTCTCACATTAGTTGATAACTATCTTGCATATTTTTATATTTTGTCCCTTCTAAATATGGAAATTGGTAATAGGTAAAATGTGTTGTATAAAACTAAATACGTTGTTATACCTAATCATTGGTATGAGATATCTCTCCTTGTGGTGTAGTGACTTGTGTATTATAGCACATCTTTGGTTAATGGGTGTCATTAAATTATAATCCTTTGTTGATGATATATATAACATAATTAATTCTAACATTATTATTAAATTATTTGATAAGTGATATACTTGTTACCATCTTGACATCATCATTCATAATAGGTAAATGGTCGATGTTTTCTGTTTCAAGCTTGGGTTCATTTCTATTGCATAAAGCAATGAAATTAAGATAGTCAATTATATTCATGCATCAGGTATCTTAACTTTATTGAACTAGATATTGGCATAAATTCACATTACTTGTGTTTAGTTGTACTTTTGGAACACACTGATAAGGTGATAATGTAGTTGTACATATTTATATATAAACTAGTTATTAAGGGTTGCATGGATATTTTTGTCATTATTTAATATTCCTTTACAAGCATATTTATATGGAGATTTGTATCCTTAGTTATAGAAAATTTTATGACTATTGTAATCAGTTACATCCTATAGCATAACACTTATAGCTACATCCTGAAGCCTAGAATTCTAATTAAGTGATGAAAGGGAAATATAGTGCCATAAATATAAGGTCAAAAAAATAAGTTATTCTTGATCGAGTAGTCTTATCTTAATTATCTACACTAATTTTATATTCGCTTATATCATGAGCTTGAGGAAGATGCCATCTTACATCATAAAGTTGGTACTATGGGTCTTACACACAGTGTTGGTTACACTTTTATAAAGCAATCTCCAAAAAAAAATTGGGGGTTGTTTCAGTTTGGCTTGAGATACATTGTTAGCAATGGTTCACAACCACATCATAATATTATATCATAATTTTATAAGAGATACACAAGGATCTAGGTAGTCTCATCAGATCAACTAATAAACATATGGCATCTTTGATGATATTATTGACAACCCTCATCAATCTAATTTATGTATCTTTTGATGTAGGTTTTATACATATCAAGAGAACTTATGAGATAGACTCTAATATTTTAGGATCGATGAAGAAATATTTACTCCAAAACATGAGCTATAAGGTATTAGATTTCATAAACAACTTGGTGGTGGAACAACAGTAAGAAGAGTAGTTATTTACTTCTCATGGTTTAGGAATGAAATGAGTCTAAACCTATTTAATATGGATGGATATATGATTAGTATAACTTAAGGTGGGCATGATCAAAATAAAACCCCAAAATAAAAAAGGGTAGATCAAAAAAAGAGGCTTATGAATCAAAACAAGATGAAACCTTTCTAAATTGGATCTTGAACTAGGGGTTGGACAAGTATACAAAGAACCAATGTTTGTTCCAAGTCATTGTTAGCACATGGATAGTTAAACATAGTTAAGATTCTAAGGAAATAAAAATATAATGAACTTGAGTGCACATAATCAAAGATTGTTGTGTTTGTGAGATTATAATTGCACATCTACAAAAGGATATTATGATCATTACACATAAAGTATTCAAAATAGCTATTGCATAATATGAATAATTGTATTAAAAAAATTAGCTTATGCACAACCCAAAGAATAAAATACTAAAATTATGAAACTTAATTATAGACTCATAAATTTGGAGAAGAAGAAGATTTGCACATCAAGACAAATTACATAACATTCTTTAGAATTTATGATTTATCTCAGCAGTCAAAATTTTCATCCCTTGGAATGGGGTGGATACAAGTATATATAATATTGGGATGGGGACACCTCATCTCTCAAGTAAAGATTAATATTACATTGTCTAAAAAAATAAACTATGTCAAAATTCATGTATGATATGCATGTATACAATATAAATAGTCTTCATCTATAGAAATTTTAGATAAAATAAATAGCCCTACTAAAAATAGACTTTAAGTTATAATTCAGACATGCATCTATACTCAAAATAATTACAGTGTTGATGTGGCACCACCTTAAAATTGATCATCCATAGTAGAAGCCTAAGTTTCCACTATTGTAGTTACAACTAAAATTATGACTGGAGTGAATAATGGCACTAGTGGCACCATCACAGTAATTGGAGTTGTTGTATGTGTTGTGTTAGCCACAAAACTAGTTGAAATGGTTATCATCATTATTGTAGCAAAAGTGGTGAGTGGCACATAAGTAGACCCAGTTTGAGTTTGTATTAATGTATAACTTGGGACCTAAGTCTGAGTGCCTTATGAAGGTGTTAATGGTACTATTATAGAAATAGTTGCTTGATTCATTGCTTCCATATTTAAGTATAAGGAATGACTAGCCCAAAAATCAATATTAATGGTTTCAAAATCAAGAAGAGGCCTATTGAATAATTGTGGGATCTTATCAATTATTTTTCTGTAGAACCATTATGGCCTTGACTTCCACATACAAAGTATTAGTTCAGCAACCCTCCCCTTCGAAAAATAAATAAATTACATGATATCATCATTGGTATTATAAATAGTTCCTTTATTTATAGATTGGAAGATATCAACTGTAGCTTTGAGCAGACCTTCAAAAATGGACTTGATAACTAGATTCTTGAGAAAAGTGTTTGTACATGCCACTTTCATGTCCATTAAACTATATATGCCCCATGCTTGTTGTCTAATGAATTTTTACACTAGGGTATACATCTCTTGATGCCAATAAAGTGAGTTATCCCTCTTGGTAGCCATGTGACTTTGTGCCTATGTAAATTTTGGAGCAGTCAATAAATTCAAATGGGTGTAAGTTTTATTCCTTGTAGCTTGCCCCAAAAAATTAAGTATAGCCTATGTAACTTTACTCTTATTCTATTATTGGGACACATATCCCCATTTAAATTAACATTCAACCTTCACAAACCTTATTACATCAAGAATGTCATAAAACTTCTTTAATACACTCTACACATTATTTATAATTTATCTATGAGCTTGAACAATATTTTCCTACTACAATTTCTATCCTGATTGATTATAGCTCTTAAACATCTGCTTCATTACCCCTCCAATGTAATTTACAAAACTATAGGGATCCTCCTTATATTCATCTAGATCCATGAGGTTGATATTTCTCTTCTTGGTCAGAGAGAAAATATCTTATCTATGTTCCAATTAAACATTTTCCCCCTCTACCACCATAGCTTTCCTCTTTATAATTCTTAATGTGTGTGTTTTCCTATCAAAATGGAAGCCCATTTTTGTTGATTAGTGACTATTAAATCATGTGTGCTTGCTTCCTCTTCTTGTAACCTTTGAATTCATGAGGGGCCATGCACCATAGTATGTGATTATGGTTGCTCTATGAATATAAGGGTGGAAAAAGAAGATAACCCTTGGATATGCATTACAATCATAGTAATTTAGGTTGAAATGGGTGGTATAGGTAGTTTTGAGAAGGAAAGAATATCTTTCCTCTAGCTAGTGACCTTCTAGGCATGTGTATCAATGATATATTTTATCTTTCCCTATGCGCTATGGATTAAAATGGTGGTTGAGTCTATTTGGGTGGCTTGGTCAATTGGTATACCCACTTGTGTAGATATCTTAGGAGGTGTGCCCTATATAAAAAAATATAATTAGCCACTATATTTTTAAAATGTACTTATTTCTTTGGATCTATAGGTTATGGGTTAGTCTAGCTAAAAAATAAGTTATTAGTGTACTAAGTAAGTTTTGCATGTAACTTGTAACTAATGTATGAGAAACCTCAGTAGTAGTAGCAGTGGCAGGGGAACATATAATACTTTGGTAAATAGGAGGAAAAACCCAAATTATAGGACCTTGGGCTATGGTGGGAAAAATTGGCATTATGGATGCATGTGACTTATTCAATGGGCTCAAAGAATACAAAGAATGGGAAATACCTATTATAGTGGTGGAAATCATAGAAGTAACCAAAGAATCCAAGATTTGGATACTCATAGTTTGAGAGGAAGATATGGGAACATTTGATGTTGCAGTTGTTGTTGAAGTAGCTTGAGATGGAGAGCTAAGTGGTCTAGCTGACAATGATCCATGAGTTGGGATTTATTTTTTTTTATCCTCCTTATTTTTTATTACTTGATATTAACTTAGTTTCCATTGAGTCAAATTTTCCCTTCTCAACCCCCTCATAATCTCCACCTAGTTTTATTTCTTCAAATTTAGTCTCTTCTTCCTCATCTTCATTTGTATCTTCATAAATCTTAGTCCCCTCAAGCTATGTATCTTATTTGGATAACCACTCTTCATCTTCATTATCATATTCAATTTCAATGGGTTGTGCCCATGTGTGCACCATGTATCATAATTCTTGTTTAATTTCTATTTATTCATCAGGATCTCCCTCAAAATCTTCATACAAGGGTGATCCTCTAACAAATAATCCTTCAAAATCCCTCTTTTATTTTTGTGTGACATTAGGAGACACAAGAGGTGTCCTTGCTTTTATTTTATAGGTCCTTAAAGGTTGAAAAGGAGTAATAGATGGTCATAAAATGGGAGGAATGGAAGATGAAGGAGCATGAGAGGTGAAGGTGGTAGTGAGGTGGAAATGGGTGTAGTCATCGGTGAAGGTGTTGGTCGTGATGTTATAAGAGTTGGTGACAAAGGGACAATGGGAACTTGTGACAATAAAAAGGGAGACTTACTTGTTTCACTATGGAAAATGGAGGTAGGGGTGTGAAAAAGAGTAGGTATGTAACTACTAGGGCTTGATGACCTTTATACTCTAGCTACAGGTGAAGGGGAAGTAGCAATAGTCAAAGGCATGGGTAAAGTTTGGGTTAAATCACTTCTACCTTATGGATATACTTCTCTAGATGGACCTACCTCATCATCTTGATCATCTTCCATTTATAATTCAATCAAATAAGGATACCCATAGATTGGTTTAGATATCCATTACTCTCCATCTATCTTCTTGGAATCTTCATATGTGATTGTAGGATCATACTAGATCTTCTGAGTTACTATCATGGAAATGCCTGCACTGTGCATTTTCATCATAACTTCACTATCATCTTGAGCATTCATGAATATGAAATCATGGCTATATGTTTCATACCCATAATGAATTTTGACCTTTTTATCATATTTATTTAGGTGTTCCTTGACATTATTCCTTGGGTCCTAGTACCTGAAAGGTTCCACCTTTAGGCCATAGTGCATTCTCATTTTGTCCATAGAAATGAGTTGATCCCATTTAATGTATTGAATGTGGACTATGTTGAGGGGATTTGAATTCAAGGATATTTATCTAAAATTCATCAATTTAATATCTACATTCCCTCCTATTTGTTTAGTAATTTATTGCTCTACCACTTTGTCTGGGATAAGTCATGGCAAATATAGAGGTTACATTGTGGTGCCTTATATCCTGATTACGGTACACTCTAGATAGAACCAATAGTCACCTATTTTCTTGAGAGTTCTCTTTATATGATCTGAAAACTTGGGAATATTTTAACTATAAATTATTTAAATACCATGGTGTATAAGGTCTTTGATAACCTTTTAATTTTCCTTCTGAACCTGTGTATATGAAGGATATTAAACTTGTCATCAATTTTGTTCTTGGGGTATTCTATGGAAGGATCCCATGGTTCTAAAAAGGATGAATGGACTATGGTAATCATGTAATTTATGACATATTCCATCATGTAAAAATTTCCATTAGGTAGCTTGTCTAGATTATTAATGGGATAAATCAGGATGAAATTGATGATTTCCCTGAGGGCAATGATTATTTTTTAACTCAAAATGATGTCCATCAGTAAAACCCATATATCTTAGATGTAAGAAATGTTGGGGAACCCATATATTTAGTTCAAAAAATCCATGATGATTCTTATGTATGGCATAAAGGATGTTATGGGGATAGAAGAAACAAGGCCTCTAATTGTGAATTTGCTTGGGTTTTCAGCCCACTGTTACAATTTATTAGGGATTGAATTTGTGAGCAACCATGAATTGACCATGGCTTGTCCATAAGTGATCTCAGGGAAAGGAAGCTTATAGTACTTATCAAATACATTACCATTAATTTAGGCCACAAGGTGGTATTAAGCCTATGGTGCAATATTTTTCCAGTAATTTACCTATTTGTGAATAAAACAAAAAGAAGGTCAATGTAGGGTATTACCTCTAGTTTTTCTATAACATTATGTAGGCCTCTTAATTTTATGTTTAAATTTCATCTATTTATATATTTTTGAAGAGATACAAATGATCTTCTTCCCTGTATGGCTCTACAGATTTCAATTCATCCCAAATAGTTGAATAATGTTTGAACTTGTGTTGCAGTGTTGTTGAGTCAAACATTATGCCTATGTATTTAGTTTTGTTACAATTGACTATTTCAAAGGAAGAGGAGTGAAAATGAATATATCATTGAAATTTTATATATATATATATATATATATATTGTGTTTTTCATAAATATCAAAGTCTTTGAGTTACAGTGAAACTCAAATTTGTGATATGCACAAGTTAACTAGAAGTCAATCTGATTCAATCTTACTTTGCCACTGAATAGATTATTTTGGATTCATCTTCTCTATGAATTGAATAAATTAAGTTTATAATTTGTGTGAATTAATATAAATAATGACTTTTGCTTCATTCCCCATCTACTCTTTTCCTATTTTAAATTTTGATTTTGTAATGCCTACTTTAGCATTCTTTATTTGCATGTGTCTTCTTTTTTATATTCATGGGTGCCTTGTCATTTTATTATGACAAATGTCCCATTTTCATGCTCTTAGAGATGGTTTGTGTGTCTTTACATTTACTTGTTCAGGTTTGGACACATGTGGTTATGTATCACTTATCCATTGATGGCCAAATTCTAACTCATTATACTTTACTTATTTTTTCCATTGGGTTTTGGGATAATGACACTTGGTGGGATCTTAGGGATCAATTTCTCCAAAGTGTAGAAATATTCATTATATGATGTGAATGCCATGATTTGGTGATATTTCAACACATGGAGCATTTTCACTGCTTTGGAGAAATATTTTTGACTCTATCTACCTTTGTACCTTGTATATGTCAGATGGTGGGTGTGCAAGATGATGACACATGGATGGATCTCATTGTTCCATTCACCTAGATGACTTCATGACTTGTAATTTTCACTTAGAATATGGATTAATGGGATGATGACTTGTGGCTGGCTCTCATTAATTTACTCACCTAGATGACTTCATGACTTTAATTTTCATTTAGGCTCTAGATTAATAGGATGATGATATGTGGTCGGCTCTTACTACTCCATTCACTTGAATGACTTCATGAATTGTAATTTTCCCATTGCAATCCAAATTAATAGTATGATGACATGTGGTCATCTCTCACTACTCTCCTTTTCCATATGACTTCATGACTTTTACTTTTTCTCTTAGGCTCTAGATTAACAAGATGATGACATGTGGATGGCTCTCATTACTTCAAGAGTCAAAAAGATTTCAGAATTTGCATAAGTATGAAATAGTTGTATAAGGGTGGTATAATGCCGCTTGGATTGATCTCAGAAACTTGAATAGAATAAATACTTGGTCAATTGCCAAAGGTTGCAGATGAATGGGAGGATGCCAATTTGTGAGATCTCAAGGAATTTGGGGATAAAATGGAACCAATCAAAGCATGGAGTAACCTACAAAGGAGAAAAAAATAAATGAGGATAAACTAGAACATTACTTCATTAGTCTCATTAGTCTATTAAATCAAAAAAGCATGATATTGAATATCTTTTTTGAAAGTAGATAAGATAATCAAAGGTGAGATTCAATTCATGTATGATGTTTAAGGTTTTATTTTCACCCTTTTGTAACTTTTAAAATAAAATTAGACTTTGAAAATAACTTTAGGTTTGTGCACAATTGATTAATATCAAAAAATTTAAGGTTGATATGGACCATGAACAAAGATGTTTTTATAACAATTCTTTATTTGAAACTTGATAATGAGGGGTGTTGGGTACAAAAAATGGTGACTCAGTGGAGAAATGCTCCAAAGTATTTGATAACCTAGAATATTAGTTAATGCATCATATCATAACTTGAGTCATAACAAGAAAAAAATAAGTGAGCCGGTCAACTCAAAATGACTCCACCTTCCTCATGCAACATACTAGTCATTTTCATCCCTGGGATTTGTGTGTGCTTTTATGAAATTTATTTTACCATTTGTTATGATAGTTTTAACAAATAATTGGATAGACACTATAGGTTTCATGTTGATTCTTTATTTTATTACAATAATAATAGGGAGAGTTTGGGCATTACTCTACTACCAGCTAGACATCAATAACCCCAATAGAGCTACCTTTGATTTTGTTATAATCCTTAATCTACTACCATCTAAGCATACATTGCTCTGGTAGAGATTACTTAAATCACCCTTCTTCCATAAGTTTGTATGATTTTTTTATTTTTTGAAATAGATGGAAAAAGGGTTGGGAATCACCATTAGTTAGGTGTATGTATAAAAAAAACTTATTTTTTATCAATATATCCCTGTCACTATGTATCCATTTCAATGTTTATCATCTATCATCCAAGTTTTAGCATGTGATAGTGTAGTTGATCTTTTGGAATGAAAATTATTTTTGAAATTTACATGAGTATATCATAGTAATTTCCAAATGCCCATTAAAATTATTCAATCTAAGTATGACTTAATTTCAGTCATAACACATACCTCAATCTCATAACCTCAAGTACTATCAAAATAAATCCTAGTACATGCCAATTGTGCTCTCATTATGTCACCCTCTTGATTTTAGTAGGTATTTTGTAATTATAATATATTAACTTGATTTGATTGTTCTGCATTTTTAAAAATATAATCTAGAAAACAATAACACTAACTATGAAAGCACATGCAAAAAATAGGAAGCTAGTCTAAGAAAACAAGAAAAATTAATCTAATTAAGCTATTTTATTATTTTTGTGAAACTAATGTTTAGTTCCTAAATAATAAGGGGTCTAGATTAAGGTGAAAATTTTTTTTTAATATGGTAAAATACATATTTTTATCAAATGATTTTCATGAAGAAGAAAAGTAAACTTATCTAAAAATGGACTAAAATGAAAGATTTAGGAGCTGGAAGGACTAGGACACTATCATGAATTTGGATTTTCCTTTCATTTTTTGATTGGATAGGAACACTAAAAGTGGATAAGAAAGGCACCATCACTATGTCCACCTCTGTAATTTTTGTCTTGGGGATCTAAGCTTTCTAGGTTTTGTTCACCAGGTCTATGTGAGCCTGTGTGAAAAATTTTGGAGGCTAAAAGTCAATAGAGGTCATTGTAGGTCCATTTCAATATCTATACCCTATATCTATCTACACACATGAAAACAAAAAATAAATCAAAATCAAAAGGGGGAAAAGCTAGGTTAGTGGAAGAATGATCACACAATCTATAACCCATGTTGTCTTGATCACTTCCTACATTAACCCTCAAACTAGGGTCTTAGATCAAATGTAGTTCTCCTTTAAGGAATGTGCATAATCAACACACGAGATAGATGCAAGAATGACTTTCACCTAAGCCCTTCCTTAATTAAGCATACAAGTATATATGTGATGTAGAATGTTGAGTTGTACTATTGACTAATTCTTATTATGTCTAATGTGCCAAAGTAGTAAGTGTTAGATATAAAATGCCTTGTGTAGTCCTTTATATAAGAGACTTATTATTTTGAATTTGAGAGCTTTATTTTCACTTAGCTAACATGGGAAACTTAGGGACAAAGATAAGAATGGGTTTGGCACTTAAATAGTGAAATAAATTAACCATTGGAGATCAAAATGACCTTGGATAAGACCACTAAAAATAGACACTAGTGGCACTGATGTTGTAGTCCAACCCAAGCGCTCCTGTCCTATAGTCTTATGCCCTAGGGGGATGGGAAGAGGATACAAAACCTAACCTAGATGAGGTGGAATGACTGTTTAAAAGGCTCAAGATGAATGAGAATAGGCAAAAAGGTGATTCAATCATAGACCCTGACCTTAAATGAATAAAATGAAAGACATCACTAAATGTGAATAAAGCTCATATTTTCCAGTGAAAGTTTCCTATGAAAGGATTATGAAAAGACATGATATGTGTGGTTTCTTGAAAAATTTAAGATGTATACATTTACTTCCCTTTTAATCTATTGATGTAAATAAATGAAGACCTAGAGTAAAAGAAAGAAAATAAAATATGTACCTGAACCTGCCTACATGGAGATAAGTGTGCTGAAAAAGAGTCCAACTCACTTCCTAGCCAGGGAAGTAGATGGAGAGCTAAATGGTGCCTAGAGAAAGAAAGAATCCTTGAAATGGATGTCCTCTTTACTTAACCTATAAGTGAAATCTTTATAACATGAATAAGGAGGGTAATACTTTCCCCTTGTATTGAATCTGACTGGAATGAGAAATGTTTGAAGGCCCAAAACTAATGTCTACCCTTTGTCCCACATAAACTCAAGTAATCTAGAATGTGTGTATAGAATATGTATTCTTTGAAGATAAAAATCTATCATGCCTCCACTCTAAATAATCTAAACTAGAACTGAGAAGTGCTAAGAGGCCTAAAACCAATACCTATCCTCTATCCTGCATAAACTCATGTAGTCTGGGTCTAGGTAATTCTATAGACCAACCATTGCAAATGATTATACGGTCTAGCTTGGGTATAACTAGATATAATCTAAAACTCTAGTAAATGTGAAATAAGAAAATGGTGTGTCTTGTTATTCCTATATGTATAATCCTAGATGATGAAGGATATGAACATCTGTGTCATGCCCCTAGATTTGGTATGTGAGTGATGAATATGTATAGTCTGGTAATGTGTATAACCACATGTGATATGGCTATTGTGCCATGTCTCATATTCAAAACTAGAGATCAAAATAATATGCTCTATACTATGCCTATAATCTACAATCTAGTCACGGTATTATGTTATGTTTTATGAAGTTGTATGTGTGAGACATGTAGTAATAGACACACCCCTAAATATGGTATTTGGTTTGAATCTATATCAAATTCAATGTGAATCCATATAATTTGAACCACTATATCTGACTAATCTATGTATCTATAAACTAAAGATGTGTCCCTCTAAATGTCCTGAGTAATGTTGAATGACCCATGTAATTTGAATCATGTATATCTTAATCAATCAAAATTGAATCTAATAATCTAACTAATAGATCTATAAGAATCATGGTGTATATATAAACTGAAGGTGTATCCCTCTGAATGTCATGAGTAATATTGGGTGACCCATTTAGTATGAATTATTGTATATCTCAATCAATCTAAGCTGAATCTGATAATCTAATTATTAAAGGTGTAAGAACCATAGTGTATCCACTTATGAAAGTGGATGGGTATGCTAGATAAGTGTAGGAATAGGAATAGTTGGAATGATGCCCCCCTTTTGGGAGAGAGATGAGATCTTGTGATAGAGGAGTTTGAGCCAAAAGTGATAACTAGTGGTGTAATGATAGAAGAAAGGTTGGTATAGTTGTGAGGAGATTAAAATTGGTGATTGATTAGACTGAATTTTTAAAATTAGAATAAGCTTTGGTTGGTGAGGACCAAGTTGTATGTCTAGGTATAAAAGAGGTATTCTCATTGTCATGATTTCATGGAGTAAAACAGTTTTTAAAATGGAGATACAAGGTTCTAGTTATGGGCAAAATGGTATTTTACTTTGAATGAGATTTATTTGATATAGGAAAATTAGATTGATTATTGATTCATTTGCACATTGACTAGTTTGATATTTGGAGCTCTGGAATAGGAGATATGCTAAGGAGATGAACACCTACCATGACTTGACTTGAGAAGTTGGTAGCCCAAATTGAGGCTGGTAGGGAGATTACCCTGGTAAGTAGCTGAAACACATGATTTTTGCTTGTTTGGAAGCTTATTTTTAGTGTTTTTGACTATTTTGAAGTGTTTTAGGAAATTTTGACTAGTTCCAATGCTCCGATCTAGGAGTCAGTGCTACTATCTAGTATGTAGCATTGTTATCTAGGTTTTGGCATTATTGTCCAATGTTAGTGTCTTTTTGTAATGTTGTTGTCCATTAGGGCTAGTTTTCTAGGATTTTATGTTATTTTCTATTATTGTGTAGCTTAGCTATTTTCCTTGGCATGGTTGATTGACATATACATTGTTTTATAGTATTTTTTAGGGTGAGGTATAGATGAGGGAGTTCTATAGAGGTCAGGTCATGAAGACACTAAGATTGTTACCTTTGTCAGTTGATGAGAGGGTTATGATGGATAAGGCAAGGTTGGGTCATGTGTGTGACCTAGGCACTATGTAGTGGGATAGGTATCTGATTACCACCTTATGTGAGATGTGGAATGTAAACACATGTACTTTCTAGCTTCTCACTAGAGACATTATGATTACTCTAGAGGATGTGTAACATAATTTGCATTTGCCAATTAGTGGATGATGTATGACTTTATAGGATAACATAGGTGTTGATGTTATTGATCATGTGTCCTTGTATTTTGTTGGTGTGCCCTCAGTCATACATAGAACAGGTAGTGATAGTGATGTATTATTGTCAATTATTATGTATTCAACTATTCTACATTTGTGGAAGTGGTTGGTCATATTGTTGTCTTTTTTTGTTGTAGTGGATAGGAGTGGGGTGTCGATTATGTATAGGATGTATAAGATCATGCACAATATAGAGGTTTATGGCACTATGTTCTCATGAGGTAGAACTATTCTTACCCACTTATATAGGGACCTTTATAGGTTTACCCAAGAGGTATCCAGTGGTCGTGTAAGTGTGGATACTCTATTACATTATTGGGATTATGAGCACATAGTGGTTGTATGGTTGATAAGATTTCCAAGGGAGAGGTGGGTACCTCCATAGCCATTTGGGAAGTGGTAGATGAGTATGTTGCCTATTCGGTCTCTTGGGATAGATCATTATAGGTGAGTTTTAGATAGATTTATTTCCTAAGACACCATATGGAGGCCCTATAGAGGATTCCCTAGGTGGCCCGAGGATGGAGTGTAGTTGTGGTATATGAGGGTTAGTTATTGGTTACATGACCACTAGGTTGGAGTGTATGAGAAATTTTAGTATGAGTGCATGACTAGATAGTTTTGGGTACCATAAGATGTGCCCCTAATAGCATGGGTGTGGGTGAGGATTGCATAAGCACCAGTGAGGGCAGGAGCTCATGAAAGGCCTATAGACTTTAAGTTAGCACCATTACATTTGGATTCATGAGACATGGCTATAGATATTCCTGATGTAGATGATGGATGAAGCATCGGTGCACTCTGTTATATCTTATTGATGGAGGGGATGCCCCTGAGTATGAGGATCTTGTACTGATCCAAATGATGGGAGGTAAGCATTGATTAAAATTTAAATTATGTAAAAAAATTTGCTTTTTTAGCTCATTTGTAAAATGTATATCTAATGTAGTGTTGTACTTTTGCATGCAGGTGGAGTGAAAGGTGCTCAGGATGAAGCACCTACTAGAGGAAGAGGTAAAGATGATGGGTTATAAGAGACCATCATTGAGTCGACACTTTAATATCTCATGTAACATGTTTCTAATGATGTGATGGAGGAGGGTTTAATAGAGAAAGTGATAGTTACATATAATGTTTATGCACATTTATTTCATAGGGATGTTATAACTATGGTTGCATATGTTATGTTAGCGGGAGAGAGAGATGAGCTGAGGGATGATTTGAATAGGCATAGGATGCCTCCACCTAGTTATGGATTAGAGAGTATGTAGATTATGAATAAGTACATGGATCTTTAGAGGTGGTATGCTAACTTATGTGAGGAGAATGGGTAGTTACTAGAGTGAGAAAGATAGCATAAGAGGCATTTGGGAGCTTGAAGAGGCATGGGGACATCGAGTGTTCAACTGGACTATGGGACTAGTACTAGAGGAGAGAGTGAGACTAAGAGTGAAGGCATGATGCCCATTCATGATTGATTATATATTGTTATGATGTATATGTTTTGAAAACATTTTTTATATATATGGATATTGTTTTGATTTTTACTCATGCATACTACGATATAGGATTTTTTGAAATATATTATTATATTTGTTGTAAGTGGTTGATTTAGAAATGGTTGAATTGGTATTGATGTTGAAGGTTGTATATGTTTGGTAAAATTATAGTTGGGATATGTGATTTGATTGTTGTTGATATGTTCAAGTGTGATGTTAAGTTTTTGATTTTGAATTGTATATAAGTAATGAACTTTATTTGGTTTGCAATTTGGAAATTGATTTGATAAAGTAAGTTGGTTTAAAATTGGTAAAATAGGATTTGGTAAGATCTGGAATTTTGATATGTTGGTTTTGGCTATGGATAGTTATCAAGAATTAGGAATGTTAGTTGTTAATATTTGAGGATGTAAGATAACATGTTGTGCATATTACTTTTCTAAGAGTGGCTCAAGAATATAAAGGCTATCTAGACCTTTGGCTTCATCATTGCCCTATTAAGTGAAGCTAGGAAATAATATTTTATTAAATAACTTTATGTTGTATCACTATCTAAACCCTAATGGCCAACTAAATAAGTGCCCATATTGCTCATGCTATGTAGGAATATGCTCTGTATCTAATACTATATGTTATGTACTAACTATAGCTGGACATAGAGATTTTATAAAATATAACTTTATTAGATGTGCATGGGAACTATGTGTTGTGAATAAGGCTCATCTATTTGTAATCATATACCCTATGGCCTCTGTTGTGATGTGTATGACTGAGCCATAGATCGAGCTAGAGCTAAAACCTATGATGAGGGCTCATTTAATCTCAACCATAGTAGATTCTATGTGAGATAGGACCCAAAAAATCTATCCATAGTGAATATATCTTGTAATTAGTACTCTATGATATGGATTCATTTAATCTTAACCATAGTGGATTGCTATGTGAAATAGGACCCAAAACATCTAGCCATAGTGAATATTTCTTATTTGTTGTACTCTATTATGGTGCATGTGACTCTACTAGATATGTATATGGAATTGCACTATGTACTCCTCAAACTACACTACTATATTTAGGTTGCTCTTTGTATTGGTTTCCAAACCTTTTGAATAAGTGGAATAGGAGATCCCCTATGAGGCTCTATTCTAGAACTCACATTTCTCTCATGATGAGTGACTGATGATTCCTCTGAAGGAATGCCTTGGAATGACTCAATCATGGATGAATGAAGTCTATGGTTCCATGATGAAGGAGATCTTGGTTCCCCCTATGTGAATGCTATGATGCCATTTTTAGCACATCTATTAATGCAATCTCTAAGTCCATAACAATCATTATCTTTGTGTCCATGGATATGATGATAGTTACAAAAGGGCCGATGTGGTTATCTATGTAAGATATGTGGATATCATTTAAGAGAATAATTTAATGTGATTAACCTCCTATCTAGTAGTGTTGATAATATCAAAAATGGGCTATCTTGCTTTGAATCAAACGGTAATGGTGCTTTGATGTTATTCTTTGTAGTGCATACTATAGGCTATGTTCTAGAGACTAGCTCTTTGTTCTAAACTAGTTATTTTTTTGGTTGTGGTCTCTCATCTTGTTTAGGACATGGTGGATGCTATATGCTAGGATTTTAAGATACTACTATGAAATCTAGAGTAATATGATTAACTAAATCTACCTCAATCAATCCCAATTTCTTTTCCAAATGTAGAGCTATATAGCATAAGTTCTTGAAAGAAGACTTTGTCTAATATAGTAGATGCTCGAGGAGAGGTTGGTGAATCTATTTAATAAATATATGTTTTTTCTCTAAATATATTAGTTTGTATATCAATCATAACATGTGGTTCTTAAATTGTAAGATATAATCACTAACTAGCTTTGAAGTATTTTGATGTAAAGTTGCAAGTTTATCATATGTAACACGAGGGCCCATGTTTGTTATGTAATGTCTAAGAAAGACCTCATCTAAGTCATCATATGTGTGCAAGGATCTAATGGGGAGTAGATGAAATAACCAATTCTGTGCTTCCCCCATGAATGTCTACTGGAATACCTTGAGTAGAATCAAAGGACTCGCATTAGATGGCAAAGCCTTCTGAAAGGCTTGAAGGAGTATGAATGGATCTCTAGTTCCATCAAAGTGAGGCAATGATGGTATTTAGAAATGATTAGGAAATGAAGATTTTATGAATATCTTTAGAAGAGGGTTACCATGTAAATCATTGGCATCCATCCAAGACTTATAGGCCTTATTTTCTAAGGTAAGGAGATGTACTTGGTGTTAGAATTCACCAACTGTATGCAGTAAAGAGATAATCTCTTAGGATGGTACATTAGCATCTTGAAGTGGTTCATTTAATCATTGAATTTGATTTTCAATTTTAGCCATGTGAATGCTACATTTAGCAATTGGATCATAAAGAGGGGGTTTGCTCACTTGAACCTTGGGAGTAATGGTAACTTAGACCTTACTAAAGGGATGTGGGCTACCATTCTCTTTAGGTGAAGAATGAGAATTGGGTTATAGTGTAGTGAGGGATGGCTTAGGAGATTCATTGGTATCTTTATATTTTATTGTATCACATTCTAATTGATTAGAAGATGTGATATTAGCATTAACATGTCCATTATTTGAAATAGAATCATGCATAGAAGTAGAAGCAACATTTAGAAGTGCATTATGGATGAGAGGAGTGAGAGAAGAGTTAGAAATATGAGATGCATATTTTTCTTCACTTTGTGCATAATAATCATCATTATTCCATGCATTGTCATCATTGGAATATTGTTTATAATCACTCTCATTTTCATATTTATTTGCATGTTCACTATCATATTCATTATCACTTTCAGTGTAACTAGTGAGAGGTGTAAGAGAAGAATTTAATTCTTTTCTAATATGCAATAAAGTATCATTTGAAATTATAAAATCATGTGCATCTATGTTATCCATGGATGAAGTACATGCATTATTTTCATGAGAAGTAAGAGAAAGAGATTTATCATTAAGATCTTCTTTGGACATAGTAGTGTTAGGAACATGAGATGTATCATTTGAACTATGTAGTGGTAATTTGATTCTATTTCATTTATATTTTTGTAATTTGAACATTGAATTAGAAAGAGAGAGAGAGAGAGATTAGGTTCACATGGAATCAAATTATCACCAATAAGAGGTTAACTTGGAAGTGCATGACTAATTTATTCATTTTGTGCATTTTGCATAAGAGAATGAGGTGAAAAGTATCTTTCCCATTTATCAAAATTATTTTCTATAGAAGGAATGAAAGCTATAGGTTTGAGAGAAGAAGATGCATCTCTTTGTGCTTCACTATCAATTTCATGTCTATAATCATATTCCTCATTACAACAATAGTAATTATCTTCATTGTAAATGAAATCATTTTCCACATTTTTAGCTAATGTGCAAATTTGCAAATTTGTCCATTCATTATCATAATTATGAGAAAATTTTAGAAATTTATCTATAGGATGAGAGGGAAGAAGTGACTTAGTGGCCATTTTTTTCACCAAAGAGAATATTGAAAACTACTATTAAGCAAATGAATGCAAAAAATACTACTAACTTAGAGATTTTGAAATTAAGTTTGACCAAGTAATCAAGTTGAAAAAAAATTCAAACTATTTTTCTAAAGATTGTAAGGGAAGAAAACATGGGGTTTGAGGACCTAGTTTGGAAATCTAGGGTTTTAGCTAGGGTTTTAGAATTTTTGAAAATTATGCCAATAATTTAAATTTTAAAAATAAATTTGAAAGAATAAATGCACAAAAAATTAGATATTTGAGATTAAATTTTTGCACAAGAAAACTACTAATATTGTAAGTTTGAAATTATTTTTGACAAAGGAAAAAAATATGCAAAAATTTCAAAATATTTTTCTAAAATTTGCAAGGCTTGGGGTTTTAGGACCTAGTTTAGAAATCTAGGGTTTTGATCTAGGATTTTTAATTTTTGAAAATTATGCCAATAATTTAAATTCTAAAAAATATTTTTGAATAGAATAAATACACAAAAACAATTATATAAAAATCAAAGATTTAAATAAAATGTTTTCAAAAAATATGAAGGAAAAACCCTAAGGGTACCTAGGGTTTTAGATCTATTCGAAGTAAGTTGGGTTGGGTTCACCAAATATTTTATTATTTTTGAAAAACTAGTGTTTAGTTCCTAAATAATAATGGGTCTAGAGTAAGGGTAAAATCTATTTTAATATGAAAAAATATATATTTTTATCAAATGATTTGCATGAGGAAAAAAAGTAAACTTATCTACAAATAGACTGAAATGAATGATTCAAGAACTAGAAATTGAGGTGTAAGACTGGGACACTATCATGAATCTAGATTTGACCTTCATTTTTTAATTGGATAAGAGTGCCAAAAGTTGACAAGAATGACACCAGTGCTATAGTTCATCTCTGTCACTATTGTCCTAAGGATTTGAGCTTTTTGGGTTTTGTTCACTAGGTTTGTGTGAGCCTGTGTATGAAATTTTAGAGGCTAGAAGTTAATAGACCTCATTGTAGGTCCATCTCAATCTCCAAACCCTATATCTATCTACACACATACAAACAATAAATGCATCAAAAGAAAAAGGGGGGAAAACTAGGTTAGAGGAAGAATGATCACATGATCTAGAACCCATGTTATCCTAATTATTGCCTACATTAACCCTCAAGCTAGTGTCTTAGATCAAATTTAAATTTCCCTTAGAGAACATGCATAATCAATGTGCACGATAGATGCAAGAATGAATTTTTTCCTAGGCCCTTCCTTGATCAAGCATGCAAGTCTGTGTGATGCAGAATGTTGAGTTATATTATTGACTAATTTTTATTATGTCTAATGTGCCAAAGTAGTAAGTGCTAGATATAAAATGCCTTGTGTATTCCTTTATATAGGATATTCATTATTTTGAATTTAAGAGCTTTATTTACATTTAGCTGACATGGGAAAACTTAGGGATGAAGCTAATAAATGGGTTGGGACCCAACTAGTGAAATAAATTGACCATTGGAGGTCAAAATGACCTTGGACAAGAGAGCTATAAATGGAAAGTGGTGGTACTAGTGTTGTAGTCCAACCCCAGTGCTCATGTCCTACAGTCCCAAGACCTAGGGGGATGGGAAGATAATAGAAAACCTAATCTAATTGAGGTGGAATGATTGTTGGAAAGGCTTGGGATGATCGAGAATAGGCAACAAGGTGAATCAAGCATATAACCTGACCCTAAATGAATAAAATAAAAGACATTTCTAAATGTGAATAAATCTCATATTCTCCAATCAGAGTCTCCTATGAAAAGATTATGAAAAAACATGATATGTGTGGTTTCTTGACCAATTTAGGATGTATACAGAAGCAAGAAATCTATTCTAGAAAGTAAGAAATATAATCTAATCCTATATATACATGGGTACTCATAGTCATTCAAAGTCATTTCTAGTTGGATTAGCCATGAAATGATGCTTCAAAAACTATCTATTGACTAGAAAAGTGAGGTAATTACCTTAGATATCCTTCAAACTAAATGCATTTTTATTTAGGATTTTAGATATTTAATATGGGCCAATCCATAAAGGAGTGAGCTTATCATGTTTCCCTTTATTTTCATGTGTTTTATCCCATAAAAGTACTAGGTTTGAAATCTTGAAAGCCTTGATTTTAGATATTTTTTCAAACCACCTCTTGACAATGTCTTGGCATTTGTTGAATTTGTGTATCACTTCAATTCATGCATCTTCCATCTGGACTATGTCAATTAGTTTGGATTATATTCTCTTATCTTCTCCCATATACTTGCATGAAATAGTACGTTGGCATTTTAAGAGTGATAGGAAAAATTGGTTGTTGTACATACACTAGTAGGAAAGGTGATGCCTTGAAGGCTTGTTTATGTCTTATTCTATCTACCCATAGTGGATACTTCAGTAGTAGATGACATTATGTTGGTTTATCTTGTGATAAATTCTTGATGGCATTCATTAAATTTTTATTAGTAGACTCAGCTACTTCATTCCCTTGTAGATAATAGTTTGATGAAAACTTAATGATAATTTGGTTATTGTAGGCCCACTCAATAAACATTATAGATTGGAAGGCTAGACCATTATCACAAACAAAGGAGATTAGAGTGCCAAACCTAGTTAATATGTTTTTTTATAAAAAATTGATCACATCCTATGCTCTAGAATCCTTTGTGGCCACTAATTTTGTCCATTTGGTACAATAATCAGTAGTTGTTAGGATAAATTTATGCTCTAATGATAAATTTATGCCCTAATGAATAATTTAGATTGATCACCCCAATAAAGCCAAGACGCCATTGGGCAAAAGGATGTCCCTCAATGACTGGCTGTAAAGGCATAGTAACATGTACTTCTCTTTTTATAAATGCATGTCATTCATGACATGTACTGACATGGTTGTGGGCATTTTTCAAAATTATATACCAGTGGTATCTCGTTCTTAAGATTTTATGGGGTTGTTATGTTGCCTAAGGAATGTCCACTATTTATTATCATGTAAATTATTAAGAATGTTTGTAGATTCCTCTTTGGAGACACACCTCATATAGATGTCTTCATAATTATTTCAGTATAAAACTCCCTTCTGTATCATATAATAGGTTGACTTGAGCCTAAGAGCTAACCTTTTTTCCCTGTTCAGCTCAAGGGGGCATGTACATATGAGTAAGAAGTGGATGATGTGGGCATACCATTCACCACCATCCACTTGCATCTCATTGATTTGTTAAATATAAATATGTGGATCAGTCTCAATCATGAGATGAATGATTCCTCAGCTTCACACCATCTTGATGGGTCTGATTTCAAGATCAAACCCCTCTAGTTTTACCATTCACTTACCTCTTCTCTCACCTGATTCATTTTGGCCAAGTGTGAGCTTGATAGTTAGATCTGGGATAATGGCATATGTCATTTTCCTTAAAATGTTATTTCTAAACTTATTTATAGCTTTGATTAGTGCATATATTTTTTTATCTATTATTGAATACTTTAACTATACATCCTTTAGATTAGTACTCATGAAGTAAATTTATTGTTCATTGTCATCCACTTTTTGTGAGTATTGTTGGTATTTTGTGTTCTAAATAAAATGAATAAAGGAAGAAATCTTTAGTAAATTATGGGTTGATCAAAACTAAAGATTGAACAATGAAAGATTAAATATCCTAGAAATCCTTCTTGGCTTTAGTTGTCCATTCTATTTTTGTGTCAATATTTAGTGGCTTGACAATATCTGCAAATATAGAAATAAATTTCCTCACAAATTTATCTTTCCAAATAAAGCCTTCAATTATTTATTGATGTTATGAGGTGTTAACTTGGAAATGGCCTAAATTCAATCTGTGTCAATGGGAATTTCATTTTTGATGATGACATGACCTAATATCTTCCTTTTAGTAACTGCAAATATCCTCTTCCTTGGATTGAGGGATAATCCATATTTCTTGCACATGTCGAATACCTTTTGTATATGATTTGCATGATTATCTTTATTCTTCAACACATCGTGAGGTCATCCATGTAGATTATGATTCACTTACCCACAAGTCCTTGAAAGGTGAATTATATATCTTGTTGTAAGTTTGGTCCTACATTAATTAGGCCAAAAGGCATTATTTTATATACAAAAGTTCCCCACTTGGTGGTGAAGGCAGTCTTCATTCTATCATGTGTTTTTATAATTGGCTCAACACCAATTGGAAAGTGTTGCTTCCAAGATGTTTATCTTGGGCACCTTATTAGGTGGTTATTGTTATATGTTGTTTCCATATCTATTTAAAGGCCTATTGTATCTTTGATATACAAAATTTTGAATGGTATTTTCCCCCATGGTGTTTCTCATCTATTTCTACATGTTTAATAACTCATTGCTCAGCTTTTGCACCATTCTTTGGATAACATCCGATTTTATTTTTATAGACTCAAATCAATACCATGTGTAGTAGAAGTATTGATTGGTATTAAATATTAACTCTAATTATAGTGATTAGGTGTAAACACAAGATTGTTTTTGAAGATAAGGTGTTGGTTAGGTATAGGATGGACTAAAGGCAATTAAGTGTACACCTAGTTCTTAGTTTGAGCCACAACATTTTGATTCACATTCAAAATGGGGTTGAGGGCTAGGAAATTAAGACCAATATTAAGTGGGGATAGAGCTTGTAACTAAAGATTTAATTATTTGTCAATGTTAATTGCTTTAGCATATGCTAGGAGTAATGTAATGATATTAGGCATTCTATAAATAAAAATAGTTGTCACAGAATCCAAAGTGTTCTTTTACATTACAAGGGTTAATGTCTCATTGGGTTTATAGACAGTATTGACTCGGCTATAAATATTTTGGAATCTTGTGTCAAAATCTCTTATTGTATCATTGGGTTATTTCCTCATGATTGTAAAGTTTATATATGACACTTGAGCTAGTGACATGTCCAAATTATGCCAAAATAGTGTTTTGACATAGATTCCAAGATGTAATCAAAAAATTTAGGATATTAAGGAATTAATCATAAACAACATATTACAAGGTAAAATGGAAGGGTTTGCATGCCATATCTTCATGAATTACATTTGGTATCCCTAAAATAGTTTTAAAATCCTTTATGTATTATTCAAAAATCCTACCTATTAAAGGAGAAAAAGAAAGAAGATACTTTTCAAGGTTTCTAGGCAAATCATGCATGTCTCTAAGGACAACAATAACAAAACTAGCTAACCAAACTAGGGCCATCATACATAGAGGAAGACAATTTTTTTTTTTAGAATAGAATTGGGCCCAAGGTACTCTTAAAATTCCTATATCTTACCTAACTTTTTATATGGATCTCTAAAGATGGGAATAGCAAGCCAATATCTAAGGTGGACCTTGTTAATCTTTTGGATATATCTAGTCCAACTCAAAACATCTTTGCAAAGAAATGAGAAGGCTTTCTTTCTAGCACCAAATAAATTCTTATTGATGTGGGTTTTATGAACACTAGGGGACCTTACAAGGTGGTCTCCAAATTTTTAATATCAATGGAAAAAAATAACTCCAAGGCATGACTTGCAAGGTGTTAGGTTTTATAAACAACCTAGTGGTAGAATGGAGAGTGGAGCAATTATTTACCTCAAATAGTTCAGGTATGATATGAGTTTAAACCTACTTGAGATATATAGATATATGGTGAGTCTAACCTAAGGTGGTTAGGATCAAAATAAAACCCTAAAATAAATAAGGGTAGAGTAGAAAAATGAGGCTTATGAATCAAAACAAGATGAAATATTTCTAAGTTAGATCCTGAACTAGGGTTTGGACAAGTAGTTAAAAATAATAATGTTTGTTGCTTGTTTTTTTATCACACATATAGTCAAACACAACTAAGAGTCTAAGGAAATAATAATATAGTGAATTTTAGAGCACATAATCCAAGGCTGCTACATTTGTCAGATTTCAATTGCACATCTACAAAGGAAGATTATGATCACTACATATAAAGTATTCAAATTAGTCGATACACAATATGAATAACTATATTAAAATAACACTTATGCATAACCCAAATACTAAAATACCATAATGATGGAACTTATTTAAAGACACAAATTTGGAGAAGAACAAGATTTTCACATCAAAACAAATCATAGAACAATCATTAGATTTTATTATTTATCTCAATAGCAAAATTCTTCTCCCTTTGGAATGAGTAGCATATAAGTATGTATAGGCTTGAGATGGGGACACCTCATCTCTCAAACAAATTCTAAAATTACATTGTCTAAATAAATAGACTGTGTGTCAAAATTCATACATGATATGCATGTATACAATATAAAGCCTTCATCCAAATAATTCTTAGATACAAGAAATAACCCTTATAAAAATAAACTTAAGCTATAATTCAGACATGTGACCATAATCAAAATAACTATAGTTCTGATGTGGCACTATATGAAGATGGTGCATTCACATTAGAAGCCTAAGTTGTCATTATTTTAGTTGAAACTAAAATTGTGATTGTAGTGAATATTGGAACTAGTGGCATCATCATAATAATTGGATAATTTGTATGAGTTGTGGTAGAAACAAACTAGTTGAAGTGGTTGTCATAATAAATACAACAAAAGTGGGGAGTGGCACATAAGTATTCCCAATTTAAATTTGTCCTAATGTATATCTTGGGTCTTGAGGTTGAGTTCTTTATGGAGGTTTTGATGGTACCATTGTATCAATAATTCATTACTTCGTTACTTCCATATATAAGGCATGACTAGCTTCAAAATCAATATTAATGGTTTCAAAATTAAGAAAGGCCTCTTGAATAATTGTGGGATCTTATCCATTTTTTTTTTTTTGGGTAGAACCATTGTGGCCTTGAATTCTCCATACAAATTAATAGCTCTAGTGACCCTCCTCTTATCAAAATTAATCAATTTCATGATCTCATCATTGGTCTTACAGATAGTTCCTTCAATTTCAACTCAGGCGCTATCAACCATAGCTTTGATTAGCCCTTCAAAATGGGATTGATAAATAGTTGCCTAAGAGGAGCATTTACATCTACCACTTTCTTGTCTTTCAAAATAGATATGGCTCTTGTTTCTTGGCCAAAAAATTTGCACTAAGGTCTACATCTCTCGATTCCAATCAAGCAAGTTAACCCTCTTTGCAACCACGTGACTATACACCCATGCAACTTCTAGCATAGTTATGAAATTAAAATGGACATAAGATCTACCCCTTGTAGCTTACCCCAAAAAATTAAGTCTTCCCTCTAAATATTTCATCTTGTTATATAATTAGGACATGTCTCCCCATTTAGGCTGATATTCAACCTTCGCACACCTTATTACATCAAGAATGTCATATAGATTTATTGCTACACTTTGCACATTATCTACAATTTCTCTATGGGCTTGAACAATATTTTATATTATGATTTATCATATCTCCTAAACATTTGATTTATTACCCCTCTTTTGGCTTCTAAAAAACTATAGGGATCATCCCTATATTTGCTTGGATGCATGGGGTTGCACTTTCTCTTCTTGGTCAAAGAGAAAATGTCCTCTCTATTCTAATTCTACATATCCCCCCACTACCACCATATTTTTTCTCTTTACCTTTCTCAATGTGTTTGTTTTCCTATCAAAATGGAAGCCCACAATTGGTTGCTTAGTGACTATTAAATCATGTTTGTTTGCTTCCTCTTATTACAACCTTTGAATCTATGAGGGGACCTACACCATAGCTTGTGATTCTGATTTCTCTATGAATGCAAGGGTGGAAGAAGTATATTTACCTATGGTATTCATTAAAATCATATTAGGTTGGGTTGTAGGGGGTGTTGTCGATAGTTATCAGAAAGAGGGAATAGTTTTCCTCCATCTAGTGACCTTATTTTGGGCTTGTGTATCAATGATATATTTTATCTTTCCATGTGCTTTATAGATTAAAATAGTAGTTGAGTCTATTGGGGTGGCTTGGTCAACTTGCATACCCACTTGTGTAGATATCCTAGGAGGTGTAGCCTATGTAAAAAAAATGGAAGTAGCCTCTATATTTTTAAAATGTACTTATTTCTTTGGCTTTATAGGATATGGGTTAGTCTAATTGAAAAATTAGTAAGTTACTGATGTACTAAGTAAATTTTATATGTAACTTATAACTAATGTATGATTAACCCCAGTAGTATTAACAATGGTAAGGGAGCTTATAATATTTGGTAAATAGAAGAAAAATCCCAAATTATAGGACCTTGGGTTGTGGTATGCAAAACTAGCATTATGGATGCCTATGACTTATTTAATAGGATAAAATAATGCAAATAATGTGCAATACCTATTACAGTGGTGGTAATCAAAGAAGTAACCAAAGAATCCAAGACTTAGGTACTCACAGTTTGAGAGGAATATGGGTGAACATTTAATGTTTTAGTTGTTAAAGTAGCATAAGATGGAGAGCTAGGTTGTGTAGTTGACAATGATCCCTGAGCTAGTATTTCTTGTTTAGTCTCCTCCTTATCTTTTGCATCTCATTTTTTACTTGATAATAATTTAGTTTCCATTAAGTCAATATTTTCCTTCTCAACCCCCTTGAAATTTCCACCTATCTTTATTTCTTTAGATTCAGTCTCTTCTTCCTCATCTTCATCTATATACTCATAAATTTTAGTCTGCTCAGGCTCTATATCTTCTTCAAATAACCAATCATCTTCTTCATTATCATCTTAAATTTCTATGGGTTATATCCCTATGTTTACCTTGTTTCCTCATTCAATTTTTATCTAGTCCTCCTTGGACTCTCCCTCAAACTCTTCATACATGGGTGATCCTCTAATAAATAAGCCTTCAGAAGGTGTTTTTCCTTCTTGTATGACCTTAAGAGACACATGAGGGGTCCTTACTTTCCTTTGATAGGTATTTGGAGGTTGAGGAGGAGTAAAAAATGGTCATAAAGTGGTTGGAATGGAAGATGAAGGGAATGTGAGAGGGGAAGGTGGTAGTGAGGTGGAAATGGGTCTAGTCATGGTTGAAGGTGTTGGTTATGATGCTATAGGAATTGGTGACAAAGGAACAATAAGAATCTGAGACAAGAAAGAAGGGAGACTTATTGCATTGTGGAAAGTGGAGGTAGGGGTGTGAAATAAATTAGGTCTGTAACTTTGTTTGGGATTTTTAACCTTTTTTTTCTAGCTATAGGTGAAAGTGAAGTAATAAAAATTGAAGGCATGGGGAAAGATTGGGAAAAATCAATTCTACCTTGAGGATATGATTTCATAGATGGACATGCCTCTTCATTTTGATCATCTTCCCTTTCTACTTTAGTCTGAGAAGGAGAGACATAGATTCATATAGATGTCCATTATTATTTATCTATCTTCTTGGCATCTTCATGCATGATTGTAGAATCATACTAGATACTCTAAACTACTATCATGGATATGCTTGCACTGTCCATTTTAATCACAACTTCACTATCATCTTAATAATTCATGAACATGACATCATGGCTATATGTTTCATGCCCATAAAGAATTTTGACCTATTTATCATATTTCTTCAGGTGTTCCTTGACATTATTCCTTGGGTCCTAGTCCCTAAAAAGTGCCACCTTTAGGCCATAGTGCATTATGACTTTGCCCACATAAATGTGGTGTTCCCATATTGTGTATTGAATGCAAAAAATGCTAAGGGGAGTTAGATGCAGGGCTCCTTATCTGGAATTACTCATTTGAATGTCTAAATTGTTTTCCAATTATGTAATAATTTATTATTATTCCACTTTGTTTGGGATAAGTTATGGAAAATACATAGGTTGTATTATGGTTCCCTCTATCTTGATTATAGTGCACTTTGCATAGAACCAATAGTCACCTATTTTATTGAGAGTTATCTTTATATGATCTGACAACTTGGGCATATTTTTACCATAAATTCCCTGATATACCATGGGGTAGGTCTCTATTAACCTCTTAATTTCCCTCTAAACCTATGTACATGAAGGATATTAAATTCATCAAAAATTATATTTTTGGGGTATTTTTTAGAAGGATCTCATGGTTATGTGAAGGATGAATAGACTGTATCAGTTATGGCATCTACGACATACAAAATCATATAAAAACTGTCATCGAGTGGCTTTCCTAGATTATTAATTTGATAAATCAAGTTAAAATTGATGATTACCCTAGGGCAATGATTTTGTTTGAGCTCAGAATGATGTCTAGTAGTAGAACCCCATATATCTTGGACATAATAAATGCTGGGTAACCTATACAATTGGTTAAGTAGAGCCATTATGATTCTTATGCCTGGCTTGAAGGATGTTATGGGGACATAGAAAACTAGGCCTCTAATTGTGAAGTTTATTGGGTTTTTAGCCAATTGTTATAGTTTATTAGGGATTTAATTTGCAAGTAGCCCTAAATTTACCATGGCTTAGCCATAATCGATCTCAAGGGTAGGAATCCTATAATAATTTTCAAAATCATTATTATTGATGTAAGCCACACAGGTGGTATCAAGCCTATGATACAAGATTTTTCTAGTAAATTACTTATTTATAAATAAATCAAAGAGCAGGTCAATGTAGAGCATTACCTCTAGTTTTTTTGTAGCATTGTGTAGGCCCACTAATTTTATTGACAAGAGGTCATATTTGTATCTCTACATGAAAAGATACAATTTGTCTTCTATCTTGTATGGCTTTGTAGATTCCACTTCGTCTCAAATAGTTGAATAATGTTTGAACTTATGCTGCAGTGTTGTTGAATCAGACATTGTGTTTGTGTATTCAGTTGTGCCTATAATCAAGTATGCCAAAGGAGGAGTGTGAGATGAGGAATCCATTGAAATTTTTTAGGGGTTTTATGTTTTTTGAAATCTTGAAGTCTCTGAGTCACTATGAAACTCAAATTCATGATGTGCACAAGCTAGTTATAAGTCAATGTGATTCAATCTTATTTTGCCACTGAATATATTACTTCATATTCATCTACTCTATGAATTAAATGCATTAAGTTGATAATTTGTCAAAATAAATGGAAATAAAATCTTTCACTCCATTCCCCATCTATTCTTTTCTTATTTTGAATTTCAATTTAGTAATGCCAACTTTAGCGTGCTTTATTGCCATGTGTCTTATTTTTGTTATTCCTAGATGCCTTTTCATTTTAGTATGATAGATGTATCCATTTCATACTCTCAAGACTATATTTTATTTTCTTAAATTTGTTTTTTCATTTTTGGATACATGTGGTTATGTATCATTTATTCATCGATGGCCAAATTTTAGCTCATTACACTTTGCTTATTTCAGCCACAGGGTTTTGGGATAATGACACTTGGCAGGGTCTCATGGACCTAATTTTTTGGAGTATGGAAATATTCATTATATGATGTGAAAATAATGATTTGATGATATTTCAACATGTGGATAAATCTCATTGCTCCATATAAATCCTTTTAACTCTACCTTTGTACCTATTGGCCAATTTTGGCCCACATATAAAGCTCTTGTATGGTTTGATAGAGCAGTAGATAAAAAGGGTTTGGTACATGTCTAAAGAGTTTCAAAGACCCTTTGGGATGTAAATATTTCTTTGAATAGGTGTGGAAATTAAAGGGATCCATTTGGTTCTTCATTGTGTTCATCTAGGCATCTTGGGTCTAGTGGCAGAATTTCCTAGCAAGCACTTTGCTAACATCACCATTACCACATGTGGATGAGTCAGGGAAAGTGGGTCATATGGTTTTGTTCACATTGATTCCAAGTTTATAGGCACCAAGTTTTATATCCTCTACTAAATTTCATTAAAATTTATGGAGATCCAAAGTTGGCCTCTCAACCAAATTCCCCTATTTTTCCATACTTAGCCATTTTTGAAGAAGTTTAAACAAATCTAAGAGAGTATCTTGACAAGGCCATATCTCAGATGTGTGATAGTTACAAGGGAAAGTGGTCACATGGTTTTGTTCATCTTGGTCCCTAGTTATTATGCACCAAGTTTCAAGTCCTCCATCGAAGCGCAAATGAAGTTATGCATGTGCAAAGTTGGCTCCTCAGTCAGATTTTACTAAGTTTCCATAGTAGCCATTTTTGAGCCAAGACATCATGAAGGATCAAATAGACCAGCCAAATTGTACATTTAATATCTTCAATTGTAAATATTTTGGAACCAATGGATCAAATGGGTTTTTTCCTTTTGACCTCAAGAACATTTCTTAAAATTTTGGTGCCTCCATAATTCTCATGATTCAAGATCCAAGCCTTAATAGTTGTTCAAAATGAACCTGCAACATAAGATGTTCATGATAACATAAAAATAAATCTTAGACAAAAATATATTTGTGCTTAAATTTGATGGTTTGTAGGACATCAGTTACATTCTACAGGATGCCAAATGATGATCGATGGGATGTCAACTTTAAGACAGAGCAAAGATAAATCCTATTGAGCTTAAATTTGATAATCGTGCGACCATCAATGATCATCATGTGAACATCATTTGAAGGGAGTGAGGATGTCATTTTTTAGATCATGAACTAGCTATTAGCTTTCAAAAGTGGGTTCCAATAGATCAATAGTTGGTGTTTGATTGTGCATTTAGATCTAATGGTGAGCAGAGGTCAAAGGGTCAGCGAATCTTAAGGGTGAATATGATCATGATAAGTGTTAAGGATGTGTTCAATTGGTAGAGGATCAATGGTTCTAATTTTTACCAATTGAAATTAATGAAGTGAGATGGTCAATGTGTCAACAAGTCAAGCCATATTTTGACAACTAATTAGAGTAAAGGTGAGCCTAGGGTTTTTGATGAAGGTTGAGAATCCATTTTCGATGATGGAAATCAAGGTTTTATAGGGTCTTCATAATGCCATTGAAGCTTTTTCAAATCCATAAAGTATTATAACTGATATATTCAAGTATGAAGAATATAAGGGATTTCCATTAGAGCTAAATATGGATCTCTATTTTGATAAGTTATAGTGTGTAGGGTTTTATCTCGTGACTAGTTTGCCATTTCTAAAGAAGGATCCATGTATTGAAATTTTAACTCCTGCAGAGATAAAGTGGGTCTTTTTGGACCCTATGGAGTCTAGAAGGTTCTAAATGGTCTATGGATCTATTTTAATATGGACAACTATGGGGAAAACTAATGACCTTAGATTGGTTTTCCATCTCCAGGTGGGACCTATCATCTAAATATGGAAATGGAATGAATATGTGATAAATGTGAGGGGTGCCTATCATCAAAAAAGTAGGTATTCTACCACTTAAGGCATGGCAGATTGTCAATATCAATATTTGAGGATTTAATCCTCATAAGCACATTAAGTGGACTTAGGTTCCTAAGGTAGTGAACTAATAGTGGAAGAAGCAATTGAAGGCATTAATTTTGCTCAAATAAATTGAGTTATCCTGGAATAAACCCTTATCTCCAGTAAGACACTCTCAGCCAATGAGAGGAGCTCGAGGACTAGTGGGACATAAGGAGATCCGTTGTTGATAAAGGCATGCAAACAGAAAGCAATCAAGTGTTACCACCTCACTTCTTGATCTCAAGGACTTTCCTCCACTCTCCAAGGCATTGTTCCCATATCTCTTTCTCCCTTCTATTATATATAGAGGCTTTTGATCCAAAAAATGGATCCTCTTTGTATTTTCTCTACTCCCTCTCTTGGGCATGATCAAACTCTACCAAGATGGAGCTTGTACCCTCTTGAGATGAATAGAAGACTATGTTTTAGATTTCATTATTTTGGTATAGTGTGTACATGTCAGATTTGTGTATGTAGCATAAGTTTCTCCCTCATCAAATTATTATCTCACCTAGTTACTAGTTCATTTGGTTATGCAGGTCATGTTTAGTGTTCTACATCTCTTGATTGAATCTTTCATATGGATACTATGACTGTTTAGTTCTTACTTTAGACCTCTCCCTTTATTTCCCTTAACTTAGATCATTCGGTGAACCTCTTCATGAAACACTGATGTATGATAGATATTTGGGATCTTAGATCTGATCTTTTACTTATTTCATTAGTGTTATAAGAGTCAAGCAGGGTGGATCAAAGCATAAATTTGGTGCATCATTATTGTTAGCTTAGCTCTCTCTCTCTCTCTCTCTCTCTCTCTCTCTCTCTCTCTCTCTCTATATATATATATATATATATATATATATATATATATATATATATATATATATATATATATATATATATATATATATATATATTCATTATTAGGTTGTAGTTTAGAAATGAGCTAAATGATGCATCAGAGGAGATAGCCTTTTTAAAAATCCTAGAGGTTTAACCCCATTATAGGATACCCACATCCTAAGATCATTCCAATGTTGGACTAGAGTTTAAATAAGGAGTCCTAAATAATCTCCTTACTCATCTAGGGTGAAATTTTAGTCTCTAATAGTTTTGGAATGATTGATGGGACAAGGTCCAAAATAAGAGGAAGATTGTTGGTGTGTCTTTCCTCTATCAAAATTTTGAAGGAATTGAGTTAGCACCAATGATGACTCCAAATCAAATCTTTTGGATATAAACAGACCAAGTATGTCTCAATGAAGTTTTTAATAAATTTATGCATCTAATTTGATATATGAGGTCAATATGGAAAGTTATGGTGAATATCCCTATTATCCACCTCCTTATCAGGAACCCCAATATGATCCTCATGATCCATATGAGTCCAATCAGCCCTACCAAGATTTTTGCCAAAGCTATGAGGAACCTTGATAAGTTTCTCATGATCCTTATTATCAAGGGAATAGTTCTTACCTTCCTCATGATCATCACTAGCAACATGAGGACCTATTTTAGTCATATATGCAAGAATATTTCCCTAATCCTCCATATGAATAGCAAGCCCATCATAATAATATTCCTCATCAACCCTATCATGAGCCATCTATACCAGCACTTAAGAAGACTTTAATAAGCCTTGACAAGCATGCACTAGAGTTGTGCTCACAGAAATATTATGGCCAAGATGTCCCTATTCACTTGATTCATCATGTGAGAGAGTCATTACAACAAATAAAAGAAGAATAGACACATGTTGAGAGAGAAAATTAGAACAATTTCACAAGTGAGATGATGGATGTAGGTGGTTATATTCAAATAATTTAGGAAAAGCTAAAAGGCCTTGAGGAATAGTAGGTCCAACCTTATGTTCCTACATATACCCCACTTTATCCTTCTTATGTGCCACCCATTCCTCCCCAGGAGACCATTCCAAGTGCCCCTTTGAGTATGCCAAGTTCCTCATGTGTTTCTTAGACCTTTCTTTCTTAGAATTTTATCCAAGAGAGCTATCAAAGAAAGGAGGAGATTGTTATGGAATAACTTGTTGTTGTGATCTAAGACTCCATCCTTCCTCAAGAACCCCTTATGAAGTCCTTCAAGGTTTCAAGCTAGAATTAATTGGTGAAGTCATGGGGTAGGAAAAGTGAGGCAAATCTAGATGTGAGGACCCAAGATAAGGAAGAATCTTAGTCTTTGCAAACCTCTCTCATCCCTCCTCAAGGAGCTTCTTATATTCCTTATCTTCATAAATCTATTGACCACCTTAGAGAGAAGATATTATAAGAGAATATTGATAATCAGACCTGAGAGTTAGAGATGAAGACAATGAAGGAGGAGGAGAACTAGAATCAAAAGGTCAAAGTAAAACATTTGTCTTTCCCATCTTGGAACCAAATCATGAATTCAAGCCAATTCAAAGCTACTCATTCCCCATCCCTCCCTCCTCAAGAACCTAAGTCATTTCCATCTTGGCAATCCATTCAAAGTAGTAAGTAGAAGAGAGAGGAGGAGGTGACTATGGAATTCAAACAAGAGACCATGCAACTTCCACTCCTTCCCCCTCACAATCCCAAAGCCTTTCCTTCATGAAGAGCCAATCAAGAGGTAAATCAAGAAGATATAGCTAAGGAGACAAAACATAATGATGACTTCAGTGACCAAGAAGAGGAGATCATTATTAGAACACCACTCGACAAGAGCAAGCATATCTCAATCATTCATCAGGTCAAAGAGGATGAGTTTCAGGAGCAAGTGCAAGTTGGGGATGAAATCCAACACGAAGATGACCATTAGCTATAGCTATACCATGATTTATTAAATAAAATTAAAGAGCTTAAGATGATAGATCCTAATGAGGAAATAGTGTAGTAGGTGGGATATTATGAAGATTCCATTAATGTTTTGGAGCATGAAAAACACCATTTTGATGACCTCATGCATCAAGAAGATAAGGTTGAAGAAGTGGTGGTTCTAGATGATAAGGAGGACAAAGATGATTGGCAGCTGTAATTAAAACTCTTTTAAGAGCTCAAAGATCTTGGTCCAGTTGAGGATCAAGTGATTGAGAAGGTGAATAGAGAACTTCCTATGGAGGACAATGATCAATATTGGGAAGAATATGCAAAGCTCCTTGATGAGCCTAAGTAATTTGAATCAAAGAAGAAGCCTAGTCTTATTGAGGACACCATGGAAATCAAATAGGTATGCCTTGTTAAACCACTATTGGAGGTTACATTTGAGGAACCATATGAGAAAGTTGAGACTATTTGGATGCACATAGCTGACCTATTTGGAGCTACTTAGTTCTCATTAAACATCATGCTAAGGAGGCTCATAGTTG